>CM044003.1:6409706-6462206 GCA_024085815.1 Flaveria linearis
TTGGGCGGTTTAGGAGCAGCCACGCGTAGTTCCGTGCCGGTACAAACTTCCGTTTCTTATTATCAGGCTTTGAACTCCTTAACCTCCTCGGGGGTCGTCTTCTCAGTCTTCTTGGCACCCTTTGCAGACATGTGCCTGCTCGGATGTGGTTCTCCGTCAGCTGTGCAGTGCAGTGATAGTGGATGGCTTCTTCCAGAGTTGCGGGTCGGCTACCCATAACGGCATCCTGAATTTGAGGCGGCACACCCTTAATAAATTTTTCCATGTTTCGGGAAACAGTATCCCCATGTGTGGCAGCAGTATGCTTAGTTCATGATGACGGGTAGAATATGCCAGATGGTTCCCGCCATCCTGTTTCAAATTCCAGAATTCCTCCTCCAGTTTCTGGATTTCACTCCTCGGGCAAAACTTGGCTATGGCTATGTTTTGAATTCCTCCCAAGTTAAAGCCAAGATTGCATCGGGGCCTCGGTTCCTCTTTTCACTGTTCCACCACGTTAAGGCCGTTGCTGCAGCATACTGGTGGCATACCTTACTTTGAGTGCTTCGGGGCACTCACAGTTGACGAAGGTGTTTCCATCCCTTCAACCCTTCAACCACTCTAAGAGACCGGTGGCACCTTCCTTGCCACTATAACTGGGAGGCTTGCATGAACTGAAATGCTTGAAGGTGCAAGACTGGGTGTTACGCCGTTGGTTTGCACTATTCTCCCCTTGACCATTGCTATTGTTCGTGACGTTTGCGATCATAGTGCTGCTGAGTTCAGCCACCATGGTCGGGATGACCGCAGCCATTGCCGGGCAATCATGGCAGCAAGCTTACGGCCGGATCTTCCTCGGTTTCCGTGGAAACGAACATGCTGGAAAAATACAAATTGGGTTAGGATCGGTTAAAAGGATAATAAGGATGGGCAATTAAGGTAAGAATCATGAATTATACGGAATGATTCCATTTGGTGACGCATCACCATTTGAAACGTTGACACGTCAAGATGAATTGACCCATTCACCTCAGAAACTCGTGTATGTTGGTCATAGTTTATCACTCATCCCGGAAATCCCCAGGTAGCGTAACGGTTCCCTCAATGAGATTTATACGTATACGCTTGCCTTAGCCCGAGGGCCTTTTGCCAGAAAATCCAGAATACAGGGTCTATGTACCACACTAGTTCTTTGGTTTATGAAATCAAAAATCTTGATGGGATATTTACAAGATTAGACATAAAGTCTAAAGAATTCCTATCAATAGATTCTACTTGGAGACGAGAATAAGTTTAAGAAATAGTAACTGTCGGGGAGAATTAACGTTAAGATAAGTCTAGGGGAGACGGGTAACAATATGTAATCATATAGAAAGGCACCTATGCTAAGGCATCACATTGCACATAATAAGGCATAGCGTTAGGCAGCATGCAAACAATACGTATGTATTCATAAGAATACTATTCTATAAGGATCATGCATGAACTATAGCCTAGGTCACCATTTCTAATAACCTAAATCCCTATAGTTATGGGCTCTGATACCAATCTGTCACACCCCAACCTTGACGGCGGAAACGTCGAGGTGTGAGGATTAAGATTGTTCACAGCCACATAACGCTATGTTAAAGTATAAAATGCCATTAATCATTGTTTTCAATCACCACATACATCAATGTCTCAAATAAATCAAACAAAAACAAGAATTCATCGTCTTTATTAAGCCTAGGTCCATGATCTAGGTTCATGCATTCCTTCAATCATCGCTAAGCTTGCACATTACCTGAAACATGTTGAAAATAAGTCAACTAACTAGTTGGTGAATTCTCATGTTTTAAATACAATAAGTATACAAAATGTGGCAATTTAGTCAATGGTCACAGATAGCAAGTATATAGAACATGCATAGTTACAATCAAGCCTCGACTGAATAATATGAATAAGCATGATTAGCTAAGTGTATTTGGTTCCCTAGTGCACAAGCATACGGCTCCTAGGAGTCGGCAATACATCGACTTTAGCACCAAATAGGCTTGTCAGGCCCAAAGATCTAAGACTTCGCTAGGCTAGCAATAGTTAATGATTGCACACGTATGTCACATCTCATATAATACTAAACATATCCAAACAACCACGACTATGTAAGAATTGCACGTGTGTAATAAGTATCAAAACGTGTATGTGTAAGTTGGTATAAGCAACATGTTTCACCCCGAAAGATGTGAAATAACCCTAAAGCGGGGCATAAGAACTCACATGTTTAATAAAGGAGACTTGTAGATGTAATAGAATAACCACGAATAAGATTTCCAACACAAACGTCACAACGCACCTAAACGAAATAAAGTAGCGCGTTATAATTTGTTTGATGATTAATTGTAGGTCTAATAGGATTCAATAATTATTCGTATTTATTATATGTTAATAGCGTGATCGGTTAAATGGAACGAATGGATTATACTTGGTATAATCAATTGTTAGCGCGTAAGAGATAGATAAATAAAACTTGATTAAATTGTACGTTAAACGATTTTTAAGGATTGTATATAATAATTATAATGAGTGATTTAGCTATTATAAGGGACTATATACAAATAATATATATTTATAGGTATAAGTAATCAAACAATTTAATTGTTTGAATATACATATAAATATATACTAAACAATTATAATGTTGTGTAAAATAATCAATATAAATGATTTAACTATTAAAAGAACTATGTATAAATATATTATTATATATAAGTAACTAAACAATTAAATTGTTTGAATGTATATATAAATATTTATATATACTAAACAATTATAATATTGTATAATCATAATAAGTGATTTAATTACTAAAAGAACAATATATAAATATATATATATAGGTATAAATAACTAAATAATTTAATTATTTAAAATATATATACATATACAAGTATTATGTTTACTCATTTCTTTTGTATTTTTAAAATAAAATTATGTATTTAAATACAAATGTATTTTTATAAAAAAAATAAATTTAGTCACAAAATTAATTAAACAAAAGTTTAATGAATTCTGCATTTATAAAATAATTTTAAAAATTTCAGAATTTAAAAAAAGTTAAATAATAACAAACAACAAACAAACATACCCAGTGTATCCCGCTGGAGAGCGGGGTCTGGGGGGGTATATGGTGGCATGTCTTTCCTCTATCTAGAAAGATAGAGAGACTGCTTCCGAAAGACCCCCGACTCGTTAACATAGTCAACAAAGTCAACACAATAACCCGGGACCCCTTCTGAAGGGTGGAGCGCAGGAACCAGTGAACGTCGCCCAAGTTAAATAAATAAAAAGAAATGAAAGAAAAAGGAAAAGAAGCAGAAAAAGAAAATGGGGGTTGCCCGGGTCGAAACCGGGACCCCTTCTGAAGGGTGGAGCGCAGGAACCAGTGAACCAGGGCCGTGGCCTTGGTTCACATTGGTTTGTTTTAAACTTAAACACAAGTCGCCCAGTTTCCCCTTTTCTTATGAACCCTAGGTTCAACCGGATCAAAATTGACCCTCGATTCGGTGTTAATCACCTAAATCGTCATAGGGCTTTGATCCTTGAAAAAAAACGAGTAGAATACAGGTTTGGATTACCTGTTTTGATGAGGTTTTGGTTTTTTCGAGTTCGATATTTGATTCGGGTGTTCTTGGGTTGAGGTTTCATGATTGAGAGGTTTCTTGTGCAATTGAGGGTTCAGAGAGTTTAGGAACTTCAAAATGAATCCGAATCCCTCAATTTGTAGCTTCGATTACACGGTTTCGGCATAACCGTTTGATTTTGAAACCGCGTCCGAATTTACCAAAATTGTGCGATTCGAGCTGTTATTTTGCGATGTTGATTGATTTATTAATTGATTAGGCCGCGTACTATGATTAAGGGTGATTAATTTGATTGAAATGCAGATTTAGGCAAGGTTTGATTGTGGTGATTGACTCGGTTGGTTCGAGGTTCGATTTGGAAAGGTTAACGAGCGGGATTTTCAAATTGGGTTGAGTATCGAGTTCGAAACATGGGGTCGAGCGGTTTGGGGGTTAATTTGGGTCAAGTTGGTTCGAAATGGTGGCTTTTGAGCCTCGCCGGAGCGCGGAGCTCGCGGAGCTCCTCGCCGGGAAAACGGGGTAACAGAGGGTGGGTTTGGGAAATTACACAATTGGCCCCTCTCCTTTCGATAGTTTATATTTCATGTTTTAAACTTTTATTCAAAGTTTTCAAAATGGCAAAACAACCCCTGTACTTTAATTCTAAGTTTTATTTATATTATTATATTATTAACATTATATTATTATTATATATTATTATTATTATTATTATTATTATATTATTATATTTTTATTATTATTATTATTATTATTTTTATTATTATCATATTATTATTATTATTATTATTATTATATTATTATTATCTAAAAAAATTTAATAATGATGCTATAAATAAAATGAAAAATACAGGATGTTACAGATGTTAAGACATCCGCAGATGTTAAGGTTCCGCAGATGTTAGGACATCCGTAGATGTTAAGGTTTCGCAGATGTTCTGCAGAAGAAGTAATGCACTCTAAACTTGGTATGCGGAAAGGAATAAATGGGAGTGGACCCAACATAATTAATAAAAGAAATTAATGTGTTCGACTATAAATAAGGTTTCTGACTCTTAAAATTCATTAATCAATTTTACAGAGTACTTTTTCAGTTTTAACCTAGAAAATCGCCCACTTCCCTCTCTTTCAAACTTTCAAAAATCTGTTCCAAGAAAACATAATCAACATTATCCACTAATCGATTACTATTATTGCTAAGGTAAATCATGTATAAAACATCAGTACGGAACTGGTTAATCGGTTATTGCCATTAAAACGTTTCAACTTCATGTATGCTAACTCGATTTTCGTTGTTTACAGATGGCAAACAGATTCGCTAAAGAACACAATGTGTGCGCGTTCTTAAACGCTGATGATCCTGCAGCGGAAGGATGTCGAGATATCATAAGATATCTTCGACGATCCAGGCTCTTCTACGCCTTGACGGCCGAGCCTGTGATCCATCAGGCTCACATAATCGACTTCTGGAACTCAGCACGGGTCGAACAACAAGGTGATAATGAAGTGACTGCCGCTGAGATTCTGAATGAGCGTGTTAGAATCACTGAAAGCACATTCCGAAGATGTCTGGAATTGGGTGATAGAGAGATAGGGCACCCCGATGTATTCGAGAATGAATACATTGAGAAGTGTTCAATCTAATGGGGTACGATGGATATTACGAGAAAGGGGAGATCAAAAAAGGTAGGTTGTGCAAACCATACCGATTCTTGTGCCACACATACCTGAAATACATGTCGAACAGGAAGTCGGGGCTCAACAGATTCTCTCGGCACATATCATCTGGAATCATTGGGATATTCGAGGGGAGAACTTATAACTACGCCAAATACATCTTCAACTGTCTGAGTGAACAAGTCAAACTTCAGAAGAATGACAAGATGTACATGTTCCCAAGATTCCTACAACTTGTGATCAACTCAGAACTTCCAAGACTGAACAGAGTTGGAGAAGTGTTTGTTCAAGCACACTTGAGCAAATCTGTGCTGAACAAGCTTAGTGGGAAGTACCAGGGTGAGGACATGCCAATGTTCGCCCATGTAGTGGATGCCCAAGCAGACCTGCCACAAGAGTTGATTTGGGCAGATGAAGCAGAGTCATCTGCTGATTCTGCATAAGCATCACATTCACCACTCCAAACACCACCACACCAACACCACTCACCTATCCAAACTCCACCACTCCATCATCAATCACCTATCCAAACACCCCCTCATCAATCACAATCACCAGCAAGCATCAACACCCAACCGATATCCCCAATTCACCACCATGAATCACCTCTGCTGATACCCTCATCTTCCAAAAACACTCAGCCAATATCTCCCGACCAACAACAATCACCATCACAGTCTCATTCATCATCACATCACACACAACCTTTCTCTCTACTAAACATTCAATCCCCTGTACTACCACCACCAGAATCACCAAAACATGCATCACCGGAAAGTGCTAGCACTGAACCTTGTGAGATAACTGAGTCTGTACACTCTGTACACTCAGGAGACACTGAGATATTATCTTAAGCTAGCACTGTTCCTTTCTTACCCACACACACAGAAGAACAAGTGTCATCAGTACATACTGAGCCCATAACTTCATTGAAAGATGATCAAACTGCTGATGAGCTCGGGGAAGTACAAGGATCTGCTGAGGATGTCATTACATACCATGAAGATGACTTAAGTGACAAAGACATTCCTGTCAGCAAAAGCTTTTTGGTTGCTGAGTACAACAAGTTAGTACTCAAATCAAATAAGCGAAAACAAAGGATACAAGAGCTGAAAGGTATAATTCAAGAGAAAGATGAAGAGTTAATGAAGAGAGATGCAAGCCTGAAAAGGCTGAGAGAGGATGCTCTAAGCAATAATGAAGTGATTGATGCATTGTTGCAAAGAGAACAAGAGTTGGAGGCATCTTTAAAAACTGAGCAAAATGATAAAGCTAAACTGATCAAACAGAAAGATGTAGAAATAGAAGAGCTGAAAAAGAAGATATCTGCTCTGAAAACAAAAGAGGCCCCAAGTGCTGATCAACCAAAACAGTAAGCTGAAGCTTCTCAGCAACTGATTCTATACTCCCGGAAAAGAACATACTTTGGAGCAATAAAAAGGAAATCTGAAGATGAACCCTCCCTTAAAAGACAAAAACTTCCATCTCCTGAACCTACTCCTTCAGTAGATGTGTCTACTGTAAAGGTATCATCCGGAGATGATGATGATAGTGAGAAAGAGTGGGAGGAGCTGACAAGAATGGAGTCCCCCACTGGTGAAAAGGGAGAAAAGGCTGATGATCTTCTAACAACAGCATACATCATGGAAGAGAGGCCTGATTCTAGCATGTTTATGACCCTCATCAACCATGGTTTCCATATGACATGGTTGAGAGGATGAACACATCTGAAATGAAGAATGCACTGAAAGAGTTTGAGTTTGCAAGGTTCATAATCCCAAACCGTGATTATGAAGCCTTTACTGTATTTCAGTCATTGGAGAAGATTAAAAAGGATCTGGGCCACTGTGACACAGCCAAACTTACCAAGTACAATATGACTTGCTGGTTACAGGGCCATAACTACAAACCGCATGAGCTTAAAGGCAGAACCACTGGAGAATTGCGGAGGATGATGGAGCATGTGATGAAGGTGGAATTAGAAACTGGTGTCAAGTTCAGAACCACTGCTCCACATCCAAAAGAACAACAAAGTAAACTTCCTGCTGATCCAATAACAGTTGAACCAAAAGATCAGCACAAGGAAAAAGAAACACTGATCAGAGAGCCAAGGGCAGTGATCCCCGGAAAAGTATGACCTCTGGGAACAACTGTTTGAGAGATTACAGAGAAGAAATCAACTCTCATAGAGCTGTATGATCATATCACAACTCCCAGTTCTGTGGAAGAACACAGGATTATGGCCTGGAAATATGATCCAGACTAGGATTGTGCAGTAATAAAGAGGACATCTGGAAGGATTCAATACTTCCATGATGTGGAAGTTCTGCTTAGCCTTCTGGAGCAAGACATCAGGGATTCGCAAAGCATTCCAATATCCAACTATCCAATCCATCTCAGGGGGAGAGACTTCTCTGGAGCTGTAAATGGTATGAAGACCAGATTCATTGATGATGTGCTGACACAAGCAAAGAAAGATGATAAGGAGCATAACAGAATCAAACTAAGTAAGAAAAGAAGAACAGCTGAAGTCTCATCCCTTGTAGATGAAGACATGCTAAAGAGAGTTGGATGTGATAAAAACTCAGATACCATCAAAGGCATAAAAGGAAATCAATTCACTTATCCTATCACAGAATGGGGATATGTTGAAAAGACTAAAGAGATGGTATTGCTAAGAAATGCTGATGGGAAGAAGACTGATAAGATCAGGATCTTTGATCCAATAGAGATAAAGATGCTGCATCCTAGCTACACATCATACCTTCACGATAAATTCTTCCCAAAGCTAACAGATGAAAAAGCTCAGAATGATCTCTGCCTGTACGTGCACATGATACAAGTTATAGATAAACTGCATGCAAAGGCACACAAGAGAAGGAAGCATGAGGCTGGGCTACTAAAAGGCACAACAATAGCTGAAGTGTCTGAGCTCAGAATCTCAGAAGAAGATGAATTGGAAATTGTACATAATGATAGTGTAGTGGAAACACTCACTACGGAAGAAGATGTTTTGGGACTGAGTTATGACACGTTGAAGAAGATCAGCAGGATGAAGATCAAGTACAAGTACGATGATCAGAAGACTGCTGTATCTTACTTCTACAATAAAATGATAGCAAGAGTCAAGAAGCTTGCAGTTTTGAAGGACTGATTACAAGGAGCTAAGCCTAAGGGGGAGTATTGTTGGATCTAGATTGTATAGGACTAGATCATTTTTGTATAGGCTTAGTACTTGTATCAAGTCTTGTAATTAACACTTGTAATAGTCAATATATATATATATGTGTGTGCATTGAATCTATAGGTTAACCCCTTTATATATATGTGTGTTGATTTGTGTCTTGACAGGAGAAACAATATACTTGGATGGTTTCCTGAAATTGACCAAGTGTAGGAAACATCTATGGATAAACATTATTGTTAATCCGTAGATATGTTTCTTACAAGACCAAATGACCAAGTGAATGTTCCTGCGGATGATCAAGGACCATGAAGTGAAGACTCCTACGGAAGAAGGATTTCCTACGGAAGAATAACATTTCTACGGAAGACCAATTCATCTACGGAAGAACAAAAGTTCTGCGGACGACAAGACTCCTGCGAAGAACATTATACTTGTGCGATTGCAAATACCAAGAAGTCAAACAAGTCAACACAATCAATAACAAATCCCAAGAGATTCGGTGTTTCCTTAGCCGACTCAAACCATCTATATATACGAGTCCTAGGTTTCACATCTAAAAGAACACAATCAATCAATATTACGGCTATCAAGAGTTACATCATTGTGCAACCCTAACCGCCGTCACATCAACATTATTCGATTCACTGAATTCGTTGTTCATAGTCATTCATTATTATTCTTTTGTAATCATTACTTTATAGTTAATGAAATACGTTTGAATAATTATTGATTTCGCATTTATTGTGTTTCTGTGGTTGTGTTCATCATTAATCATTAAAACAATTAAACGTCAATTAGTAATAATTCCGCGATCATTAAATTGATTTATTTTAATACTGATAATTCCTAAATTGAGATCCTTGGATTCACATATACCCTAACCCCAATTTTTTTCTTCCTCCACCAAAAAGACATTATCTTCAACAACAGATTGAGCCACCATAAAAATTGACAGTTGTTCTTGATTCATCACTAGTTACCAAACCATCTCCATCACACCACCAGGCACCACCATCTCTTCATCTCACCATCACCATGTTATATATGTATATACACATGTATATTATGTGTGTACTTTTCATCTTTTTTCTCCCCTAAAACCACCGCCAACACCTGCTTGAGCAACCATCGATACCACCACTACACCACCTTGATTTTATATGTATATACACATGTATAGTTTCTGTAAGTGTGGTTGTCGGCGAGTGTAGGTTGGTGGCAGTGGAGGTGGTTCAGATGTGGTTAAACAAGATAAAAGAGATGAGGTTAAAAAGAGATGGAGTTTGGCCGACAACCTCACACCCCCAGTATGATCACCATTTTCGTGTCTAAATTCGCTTCTTTCCGGTAAGATGGTGTTGCTCACTACCGCCGCAGCCGCTGTCCTCCGGCGGCGTCATAGCGTCTGTATCGAGTAGCAGACGCTGCGTCATCGTTACCCACCACACTAATAGCCGAGAAAGATCACCTTAAAGCAACAGAAACTGGATCAAAGTGCAGGATTATGCAACTAGGGTGTAGATCTCTTTCCTCCACGGGAACCGAACGACAAAAGAGATCGCAACTTGGGGATCCATTTGATTATGAACTCTGAAGATCTTCAATTCCTTATGTTCTTGTGCTCTTTGCAGACATGAATTCATGGGAGAAACATGGGGCTGTTCGATTCTTCGAGGTGAACTTGATATTATGACGAAGAAATATGCTCTATTCAAGAAAATTTTGGGGATTAAAGGTTAAACATAGTGAAAATTGTTGGTTGGACGCTTGGAGAATGGTGGCGGTGCGGTGGTTTAACGAGCGAGAGTGGCGATGGTGGTGTGGGTTTGTGGGTCAAAGTTGAGATGGAACATATCAGATGGAGATGGTGATGGTTTGATGGAGATGGTGATGGTATGATGGTTTTGGTTTTAAGGGAAGAAATGGGGAAAGGGTGAGGGTGGGGGTATGGATTATTAAAACATATTATATTAGGGGTATTTTTGTCTTTTCATAAAAAAATTAACAGAAAAATTAGACGTCGTTAGTGAAACGTACTTAATTGTGACAAAATTCAAACCGTAGTGGTTAAACCGGGCGTTTTTAAACTATTGGATGAAAAGCGTTATAACCACCAAACCACAGGGACGAAAAGCGTAATTTACTCTATAATATATAATACAAAAATTTAAAACATAAAAGGACCAATCATGAAGGTTACAAATATTACAGGGACCATCACGTAATCCTCTGATATCTATTCATCAACCATTCAACCTCCTGTAGTCGTCTTCATTCTCCTATAACAAAAAAAAAACATGTCAAAACCCTAACTTTTTAGGTCTTTCAGTTCATAATCCCCCTTTCAATCTGTTTAAAGCTTCAATTTTTTCATCATTTGATCCAATGGCGACAACAGAAGCAGCAAAATTCAAGAACTCCGACCTAATTCCGATCCCACACCCACCGGATTTCCACCCTAACGCCACCGTGTCGCCGTCGCACGACGGCCTCCGCTTCTGGGAGTTCATGATCGCCGGTTCAGTCGCCGGCATGGTAGAACACATGGCAATGTTCCCAATCGACACAATCAAGACCCGAATGCAAGTATTGAGATCATGCCCCGTTAAACCCGTGGGGCTCCGACAAGCTCTTCACTCAATCCTCAAGTCCGACGGCCCAACCGGACTCTACCGTGGCATCGGAGCCATGGGTCTCGGCGCGGGTCCGGCCCACGCGGTTTATTTCTTAGTGTATGAGATTTGTAAAGAGGCGTTTACGCGGCGGAACCCTAATAATCCGACGGCTCATGCGGCGGCGGGGGTGTTTGCGACGGTGGCGAGTGATGCGGTGTTTACTCCGATGGATATGGTGAAGCAGAGGCTGCAATTGGGGAGTGGGAGTCCGTACAAAGGTGTGTTTGATTGTGTGAAGACTGTTTTGAGAGAAGAGGGATTTGGGGCTTTTTATGCTTCGTATAGAACTACTATTTTGATGAATGCACCTTTCACAGGGGTGCATTTTGCGACGTATGAGGCGGCGAAAAGAGGTTGATCGGGGTGTCGCCGGAGAGTACGAGTGATGAGAGGTTGGTGGTTCATGCCACCGCGGGTGCGGCTGCAGGGGCGTTGGCTGCTGCGGTTACTACGCCACTTGATGTTGTGAAGACTCAGCTGCAGTGTCAGGTGTGTTGCTGAAAGCCCTTGTTAGTTTGCTGTTGATTGTGTTATTGGCTATTGGACTTGAAGTATTGAATGTTCTTGTTTATGAAGCACAATTGTTAGGTATTTAGGTTTGTTATTGTTGATATCATCATCAAAATATGTGCTTTACAACCCGAATCTTGAATTATTCATAGGTTATAATGTTAACATACAAAGGAGATGCTTTTCATCATGTTATTTGATTGATATGCATGTGCATGAATGCATGATGAACACTACAGCCTTCTCTTATCGTGGGAGGTGATGGATATTGGGTCCGGATATTAGATAAAGTTGAAAAGAAACTAAAACCTCTATGGAGGGTGAGATCATGGTTGGTTGTGGTCTGTTCGTTTGATGTCCAAACCATGTTAGAGTGTCAGTTGGTTGAGGTCTTTGGGTTGGTGTTTGGTAGGATTCTCGGTGAGACTAGTTTATGTTGCAGATGATTTATGTTAGTGCTTGTTAATGGGTATGTTTGGTAAAATTAGTTCCAAGTTGTACCTTTTAGTTAGAGTTGTGAGCTGTAGCTGTCAGTTGTACACGGTTGTTTCTCAAAGCATGCATCTGTAGTTGAAAGGCGTAAGAGACGCGCAAATCTTTTTTGGCATGTGATTATTGTGAGTGTTTCGGTAATTTGCTTTTAAAAGCTGTACCCTTTTTTGATGATACTTTGAGTAGCTTATTCTTCCTAAACACTTTTCTCATTGGGAGTTTATTTGTCAATACAAAAGCTACTAGAAGTTGCATGCCTACCCAATGTTATTGGAACTCTTCGTCTTATGTCTGTTTATCATATAATTATATATCGATCTTTTGAAGAATGCTTGTTAAACGAAAAATATTTACAGTTATTACCTTGTTAATCTTTATGTTAAACACATATTCTACTTAACTTCGCATTGGGCGTACTCGATTATGTGTATTACCAACAAAATACTGCATCATTGCTATATCTTCATTCATTTTATTTAAAAACTTATAATATTTCTCTGATTTTAGATTTGTATCGTTAAAATCTATTGCATTTTCTTGAAATGCAGGGCGTGTGTGGATGTGATAGATACCCTAATGGTTCGATTAAGGATGTTTTAAAAACAATTGTCAAAAAAGACGGTTACAGAGGGCTTTTTAGAGGATGGATGCCAAGGATGCTTTTTCACGCACCAGCTGCGGCCATTTGTTGGTCAACCTATGAAGCTGGGAAATCTTTCTTTCAAGAATTAAACAATAATGATGACAGAAGTAGCATGATGACCCGATAATCATCACATTAAAGTTTTTATATTGTTGTATTGAGATATACTGCTCAGAATAGAAGAAAACACAGATCGAGTTCTTCAAATCTCCAGTCCCACGTATTTCCAGCTGTTATTCTTTCTGAGCTTCAAATCGAACACTTTCTTTGGTGACGACTGATGCAAAAGAGAACATGGTGCAGTTTTGGGTTCGTGTAGGTAATTGTTCATGGGATATGGTTATGAGATTAGCAGGTGTTTTTGTATTTGTTGTTTGATGGGTTCAAAAGTTATTTATCCAAATTTTTTAGAAGTTTTGTCATAAAGATCATTTGTAAGTTTTGTAAGGCCTTTTTGTAATTGTTGGTTAGTACTGCTGTTTTTGAAGCTTTGCTAATGTGAGTAAAGTGGATTTTTAAGGCTCATGGGTTGTTATTGAAACTCGTATTAGTTGTTGAAATAAGTTTTTAGAGTTTGATTTATTCTGGCTTTTTGGGCATACCAGCAGATGTCTAAAATGTGTAGTTTTGTGGCTGAAGTTACAATATACAAATTCACACGACTAAAAACCTGGTTTAGATAATCCGGCTATGAATTGTTTGGGTCATAAGTAAATAGATGGAAATTGTCGCAACTAGATTATAATTTATGTCCAATGATAAACATGTAATCTAGTGTGCGACCATTGTCTTATGTTCCTGTTGTTGTCGGCAGCATCTCCTTACCGTGCTGACCCCACCACATCTCCCGCCGTGATGCCACCACCACTGCTAGCTCTACCATCACCACTAGCTGCTATAGAAAGATATAGTTGGTGAACCTATTTTGATACTAATTTCTTTTAAAACAACTGACTTTAACACAAGCCACTTTGGTTAAAACCCATTTAACCCAAACGGATTTACTACTTTTTATAATAACTTGCTTTGACCCATTACCTAACCTTTGTGTCACGGACTGAATCTGATCAGCTCACGTGCGGCACTTAGATTCGTTCTAAGTCAGCCTTCTTGATCTCGGGTGGATGGTTTATGCAGCGGAAGTCTTTGTAAGGGAACGTTAGATTTGTAGCGCGCAAGTAAAACGCTTGTAGTGTATGTTTACAACACAAGTAATAAGCTTGTATTACTTACAAACACAAGTACAAGACTTTGATATTATAAGGAGCTTAGGTGGTTTGCAAATGAAGCATCACCACCCTATTTATACTAGTTGGCAGTTGCATGCCTTTCTAGATTTTTTTATATCTAGACCTTTCTTTACATAATATCTAAGATACTTCTAATCTAAATATCTAAGATATTTAGTAATCTAAATATCTTAGATATTAGCTAATCTAATATCTAGATAATTCTTTGCTTAATATCTAGATATTTTACATGGAATTCTCTACTTTGATCTAGTGTTCATGGCTAGATTTTTGTAGTGTCTTCTAGAGATTTCCGAGATTGCCATGTTGCCGCAGAATTGTGTGGGTTGTCCCGAAGTCTTCCGGGCAGCCTTGCATGCTTCAAATATGTCCCTAATCGGTAAAAATCAAGGTGTTGCGATCTGTGTTTTGGCGGGTCGTGACATTCTCCCCCACCTAATGCCACGACGTCCTCGTCGTGTTGCCTGGATGCCTCATGAGTTGTCTTCATGAGTTTCAAGATAGAGATGGTTTTGCCTTGACGCCTTGTATCTGGCTCCAAGGTAACGGTGTGCACTTGGTCTCCCTTGATGATGTACATGGTGTTAATGAATGTCACTGTGCAGGCCTTTGCTTTTCGGAAGAAATCCATCCCTAGAACGACATCATAGTCGTCTAGTGGGACGACTGAGAAGTGCAGCTTGCCTGTCCATGTACCAATCTTTGTTTTTACGCCCCATGCTGCTCCTTCTATTGGTTTGGTGTCTCCTGAGGCGGCCTTGATCCATCCTTCTTGTGTGGTGATCCTTAAGCCAAGTCTTCGAGCCTCTTTAGGTGAGATGAAGTTGTGGCTTGCTCCGGTGTCAACCAACGCTTTCACAGGTTGCCCTTTTATTTCCATGTTTACGAACCGAAGTCCTGTTGATTCTGTTTGTGGGTTGTCTCTGGTTATGGTTTGGTTTGATCGGTTTGCCATCACCAAAGGCTTGCCTTCAACTGTACTTAACGCATTAAGTAGTTGAAGTTGCATTATTCCTAGACGAACCTCTTCTGGTTCTGATGGTTCATCATCAGATCTAATCAAGGCTGTAAGTTTAGCCTTTTTCGGACAATCCCACGCATTGTGCGGTCCATCGCAAAGGAAACATCCTTTGATCATTTGTACCTCCTTCCCATATCTTGGTGGTCATCGATTGTCTTCTCTTCGATTCTGACTTTGGTTATTATTATGGGGTCTCGCTCCCCCACCTTTTTAATCGTTATCCTCCATAACGATGGGTTTTTGTAATCGCCTTTCATTATGGTCGATCAGGCTTTCGGCAACAACGATGGCTGAGGACAAGTCTTGAACATTTCTTCGTTCAAGTTCGGTTCTTGCCCACGTTTGTAAGCCATCGATGAAGTATATGAGAGAGTCCTTTGGTGACAAGTCCGGAATTTCTAGTACAAGGATAGTGAAATCTTTGACGTAGTCCTTGATGCTACCCTTTTGCTTTAGATTACGAAGCCGAATCTTTGCTTCGTGTTCAGCGTTTTCCGGATAAAATTGTTTCTTGATTTCTTTTATGAAATTAGTCCAAGTTTGTATGGTATACGTACCTTTATCAATCTCCATGTGCTTTCGTCGCCACCATAAAGCTGCGGTCTCCTTCAAGTAAAGAGTCACCGTCTTGATCTTCTTGGCGTCATCGACAATATCGACGGCCTCAAAGTATTGTTCCATCTCCCAAAGGAAGTCATCCACAGCCCTCGCCTCTCGTTTACCAACGAATGGTGATGGTTTGGGGATGTCCATCTTTGTAGAGGCATGGATTATGTTGTCACCTCCGGTTGCTAGTGCGCGCTTGCAAACACTTAGTTCGGTTTGCAAGTCTTTAATTTCCCTCTCGAAGTTAGCTTTGAATTGACCCAACTCCTTTGTGAATGCCTCTTCCATCTCCTTTCTTATCAAGGAGATGGCGAGTTTGAGATCGCTTCTCATTTCATTGAAGTCATTGCCTAACGACTCAACATGTTGCAAAGAATCGTAGGTATGTGTTTTGAAGATATCGACTTCAGCCTTGAATTCATCTATTTCATTTTTGAATTCAGACAATGCTACCTCGACATCTTCAACTCTTTTGTCCATGCTTGCAACCAAGTCTTTGGACATGCTTCGAGTTCTCTTGTCACCTTTACGAGCCTCCTCCCATCCACGGGTCTCGTCTCCGGCAACGCTTGCGACTACAACCTTCTCTAGATTAGATGCCATCCCAATGAGTCGACCTGGCTCTGATACCACTTGTCACGGACTGAATCTGATCAGCTCATGTGCGGCACTTAGATTCGTTCTAAGTCAGCCTTCATGATCTCGGGTGGATGGTTTATGCAGCGGAAGTCTTTGTAAGGGAACGTTGGATTTGTAGTGCGCAAGTAAGACGCTTGTAGTGTATGTTTACAACACAAGTAATAAGCTTGTATTACTTACAAACACAAGTACAAGACTTTGATATTACAAGGAGCTTAGGTGGTTTGCAAATGAAGCATCACCACCCTATTTATACTAGTTGCATGCCTTTCTAGATTTTTCTATATCTATACCTTTCTTTACATAATGTCTAAGATACTTCTAATCTAAATATCTAAGATATTTGGTAATCTAAATATCTTAGATATTAGCTAATCTAATATCTAGATAATTCTTTGCTTAATATCTAGATATTTTACATGGAATTCTCTACTTTGATCTAGTGTTCATGGCTAGATTTTTGTAGTGTCTTCTAGAGATTTCCGAGATTGCCATGTTGCCGCAGAATTGTGTGGGTTGTCCCAGAGTCTTCCGGGCAGCCTTGCATGCTTCAAATATGCCCCTAATTGGTAAAAATCAAGGTGTTGTGATTTGTGTTTTGGCGGGTCGTGACATTTGGCAGCCTTAATTTAATTTACCACTTATCTCCATTCCAACGATCGGACAAGTTACAACGAATAAAGCTCATGATCATTAATATCTTCACCGAGTATTGTGATTCTAGTGACAGATAAGAACCGAATATGAACATCCTACAGTTCCTACTCCAACAACCATTGCTCAGCTGCCCGTATTTCACAGACAACCACTACACAAGTCAGTTTTGGATTTGACCATCATATCCCACCTCAACATTCTTTAGAATTTGAGTTATAAGAAGTTAGTAGGAAGTATTAAAATATATAGCACCAGTGGTCTAGTGGTAGAATAGTACCCTGCCACGGTACAGACCCGGGTTCGATTCCCGGCTGGTGCATATTGCGATGAAGAAACAGCGCTTATTGTGATGTTGGGTCATTATAACTGTTCGAGCATTCGAATATTCGCAGCGCATCTGAGCATATTCTTTTTATTTAGTCGATCTAAACTTAATTTTATTATATACACATCATTGTTTTTTAATTTATTTATTTTGAGTTCATTTGTTAGAATTCATGTTAGCGTTCACGTGTCCTCATTCTTTTTTAATTTACTTATTTTGAGTTCATTTGTTAGAATTCATGTTTGAGTTCACTTGTTAGAATTCATGTTTGTGTTCACTTGTTAGAATTCATGTTTGAGTTCATTCTTTTTTAATTTACTTATTTTGAGTTCATTTGTTAGAATTCATGCTTGAGTTCACTTGTTAGAATTCATATTTGAGTTCACTTGTTAGAATTCATGTTTGAGTTCACTTGTTAGAATTCATGTTTGAGTTCACGTGTCTGGTACCCTTTTCAGGTTTGTGTCTAGTTCAATCTTCCAACTTACAAACACGATCCATTTAACATCTCCATTCACACGATCCATTTAACATCTCCATTCACACGATCCATTTAACATCTCCATTCACACGATCCATTTAACATCTCCATTCACACGATCCATTTAACATCTCCATTCACATCATGTTTGAAATGTCTGAATGGCCTAGACTTGTGTTTTATCAAATGCATTGCACTGTAATTTCACCGGATTATATGTTGCAAAGCATTATAAAATAACTTATATAATCAGGAGATCAAACAAATCACTTGAAAATAACTTATATAATCACTTGAAGAGTATATAATCACGGTCATAATACAATTACAAAAAGGGCTTATGATCATACACGATAACTCAACTACACTATTTTGCTCTATATAAGCCCCATAGTCCCTTTTTATACTCTTACCACAAGGAAGTCTGTAACTCATCAATTATTGTAAAACAGCAACAATTCAAGCCCGTGTTCACGCGCTAATGTTCTCAATTGGCGATGTTTTGTCCATTCGTTTCACTATTCCAGCAATAACCTAATTTTACATTTAAATTGGTGCATACTTGAGCAAAATAAGTAAAAAGTTCAAGAAAAGAGATGGTTGAAACTTAAGTCCAGATTTTACCTTTCCAGGTCCAAGTTCATAACTCTTTGCCAGTCCCCTTGACAAAAGAGTTTTCACCGTTGTCTCCCATTGAACCGGTGATGTAACCTAAGATAATTATTGTTATTAGAAGTCGGTAAAATGATAATTAACGATATTATTATAATAATTATCCAAATTAATCATTCAAATTATGGAATTGGAGCCGACCTGGCTAGCCAAAATTTTCTTGATTGTTTCAGGATCAGAATGTGGTTGTGCATCAACATTAGATATAACTGGTATTCTTGGAGTTTTGATTTGGGTTGCTGACAAAGCAGACTCCAGCTGGGATAAAGCTGGGTTCATGAATTGGGTGTGGAAGGCCCCAGCGACAGCAAGACGAACCTGCAAAGAAAAAGAAGATATTCGTTGGGTATTTGGGTGTTGTATTTTAAGTCATTATATTAAATAGTTATAATCAGATAATCCATTGTAACGAAACTGGTTGGTGAAGAGAGTGTTTGGATATGCTTCTGTTCTAGTTCTAATGATCAGATAAGCAGATGTTTCATGTGTTTGGTGACTTCTGTTATTAATATTAACATTTTAAAGTAATGGCTATTATGAGAAAAAAAAAATTATTTTGCGAAACAAGAGCAATAGCCTCTGAATATACGTTAAAAGTAGAATCTATTTACTCAACCATCTAAAACTAATTATTGCAACTTAATCGGATAACTAGTTCCTTTATTAAAATCCTAACATGCCCTTGCCTACATTTTGCTAGTGTCCCAGATTCAACTTCTGCGTTAAAGAGGGGGGGTACCGTCATTCGAGCCTTGAACGATTTTGCTTTTGCTTCCACAGCTTCAATTCCCTTTATGCCTCCTGATACTGCATAGTTTCCCTGCAGGGTAGATTATACGAAATCCCCATTATAGAATATAAAAGAAAAGTAAAATTTTACTTTTGAGGTCAAATCTATTACTTTCCAATTTCAAGGTTCATACAGGTTTTATATAATACAGATATACAAACTTTTCATGCCAGCAGCAGTAACTTTTTTTAAACAGCATCAGCAATAGTAATTATTATTAGATTTTACATGTTATCAAGTTGTTAATAAATTTATATGTGTACCAAAGCAAAACTTTCTCTTTTATCCAAACGAAAGGGAGTACTATATATGAAAAGAGTGGTAAAATAATAACAAATGTGAGCATTACATTGCATAAAAAATTTGCAATTTGAACTTTTTCAGCTTCTTCAACTTCTTCATTAGCTGCATCACAGAGTTGTTGCACCTTATCTGAATCTAGTCCAATAATACTGACCATAGCACCTTTAGCAGCATTTGCAGCTTCCTGGGGATCATAATACCACAAATTTATATCTTTTAAATAATTTAACCGGCTTATCATAAAGATTTTAATAGAGTGATGATGATATGTGATAGCATAAAGTATTATTACTCCCTCACCTGCATTGCTTGACCTCTTAGTTTTACCAGCTTGAGACCATCCTCGAAACTAATGATAAAGAAAAATGCACAAAAATATTACAAGGAGAAAAGGTATGAATATATAAGAAAAATAGAAGAAAGATCTTGCCACACAAACTTAGATACAATAAAGTACAACTTACTAAATTTTTATATTCAAACATTTAGATTATTAATGTAATAAAATACTTTTCATAAACCATTAACGTATTAATTTATATCTATACTATATCAAAGTTTAAAAGAACGGAATCGAGCCTCGAGGCGTTTTCCCTTCGCCTCACGAGGCGTAAGCCTCGAGGCGAACCGAGGCGTAAACCCGAGGCGGAATTAGAAAATAAATATAAAAATTATATATTTTATAAAAATAAAATACTAAAACATCACACAAAGCACTTTCCTAGGTAATTTCATCATCTAAACAAATTTATAATCAATTTGATCTAAATATTCAGTTCCCATATCTCAAATATGTAAAGTCCAACCAAAATTTAATAACCTAATACAATAAACATATTAAAAAATAAATGTGATTTTTTTTCCCTTTTGAAGTCTCCATATTAAGTCCCATCATCACTTTCTAAAGTCAAACACTTACGGTCTGCATATTAAGTCCCATACCACTTTACAGACCATCATTCACCTGCCCCCCCCCCTAACTTTTATCTCTTCTCCATTAAAGACACCACACCTTTTCTTAATATTCAAACTCAAACACTTACAGAGGGTTCAACGGAGAGAAAAACGAAAAAAGAAAGCAGACGGTTTTGGCCGGAAGTTGCAGAAATGGCAGGAAGTGAACGGTTCTGCGGAGAAAGAAACACGAAAAAGGAAAAAACGCCTCATTCCCGCCTCACCGCCTCACCGTTTTACGTTTCGCCTCACCACATGAGGCGTACGTATCACTGTATACATGTGAAGCGCCGCCTCAGATGCGGTTTTGGTCCGCTTCGCCTCGAGGCGCGCCTCGAGGCGTACGCCTCGAACGATTTTTAAAACCATGTACTATATAATATAAGAAAGTTTTTGAGGGGCACATGCCAATTTCCGATGAAGCCTAGACTTTTGTTTCTCGTCTCTCTCTCATATTAAATGAAAATAATTTTAAATAAGTAAACAAAATAATGAAATATCTAAAATATAAATTCTGTTATTCTAATAAATAATTAAAACATACTATAAGATGCCAATTATATCTTATATTATAAATAAATTTATAATTCTTGATTTTTATTATTTATTACGTATAATTTCTTAAAATTTCATTATTTATAATTTGATTAATGCCTAATGATATGTAACATACGAAATATTAATAAAACCTAATGATCTTAATATGTTGAATTTTTTCTATCCATGTAATACATGGGTTCTAACCTAGTTATTTATATTAATTTGGACAAAATTTTATGGCTAGTTTACAGCTACATCAGAAGCACGGAAGCGGCCCAAAACAGGGGGTACCCGTTTCGGGTACTTGCCGGAATCGGAAACGCGTCGGAAACGCTTCGGAAACGCTTCGATTGCGTACCGGTTTCGAGGCTTATTTAAGGAAACGTTTCGAGTAAGTTTCGAAGGAGTTTCGACTTAATTTTAGGGTTTTGGTATAAAACCTTTAAACCACCACCGCCTCGTTGTCTTCTTCTAACCTTCTGTGTGAGATTGATCAAGTCATTCAACCGCCACCTCACCTATCGTCGTCTTCTTCTAACCTTCTAGCTTCTGTGCGAGATTCAAGTTACTCAATCCCACCGCCGTGACGCCGCGTCGTCTTCATCTTCTTCAATCGAGTATTCGAGTCTTCATCTTCTTCAATGGAGTTTTGCTTTATAGCCTTATAGGTGAAAAGAGGAACAGTAAACTAGTAAAGTAGTGAACCGAAAAGTGAACAGTAAATAGTCCTGACTTTTGCTTTTTACAAATAGTCTCCTACATGCTTAAACAAGTTCAATAGTATCTTACAGTGAGTTTTTGTATTTTGACAAAATTGCCAATTTGTCATTGATAATTAGTTATCTAAGGAATTTGTTTAATATTTAATGTTTATTTTGGAAATTATATATATATATATATATAATACTTTTTTTCCCGTATCTTAGCCGTACCCGTATCTAGAATTTTTGATATTTGCCGTTCCCCGTACCCGTACCGTCCCCGTTGACGGGTGGTTCAAAGAACAACCCTTTATGATGATTAAACGCGTAACATTCTCTCTTTTAATCATGTAATTATCTTGAATTAGATAACTGCAGTTGCTTTTGTTTCAGGCACATTATGGAGCTTAATAAGGAGAGAACGCAGCTTTGGACGGACCACGACGGGATGGCGCAAGACAGGATGGAAGAAAGAACAAAACAAGAAAAGTGGGGGTCTACCGTAATTTACGGTAGCCACCGTAAATTACGGTGGCCCCCAAACTCCCATTTTTCACCGTATGGCAGAGGGTTTCCACCGTACCAATCTTGTGTCTACCGTAACTTACGGTAGATACCGTAAGTTACGGTAGGGGTGATTCCTGGAAAGTAGTTTCACATATTTAAATAACAAGTGGAGTGCTTTTTGATGAATAGATGGAAAAGTGACGATTTCTAGCAGAATATATGGAACTTTTGGCTGGCTTATCTTGATATATAAGCATGGGAAAACATTGTTTTGATTATCATTCTCTTGGAACAAAAACACATTCGGGTATTTGAGATTCAAGATTTTCTTTGGCCAAGCTTTTGGTTGATACTCTTGGTTGTGTTGAAGAACAGAATATTGCGGTAATTTGATCCTTGTTATGTATTTGGTTGTTATGAATTATCTTTTGAATCTTGTTCTTGTGCATAAAACTATGAGAGGCTAAACTTCTTTGGGTTTTCCCCCGGTTTTCATATTGTAAGATTATGGTTTGTTAACGTTTGAAAACTAAATTGCATCATTGTGTTTTGTATTTGATTGCTTGAAACATTTATGTTAGTATTTTGATCTTAACTTGAATTCCCAAATTGCATGAATGAGTATGAAATTTGTCTTTGAGAAATGGAGTTGGTCATGTGTGCTATGTAGATGTAGAGTTTGAATGTTCATGTGTAATGAAGTGTATTATTGTCCGTAATTAACGTTGACAATTCTTGACACCTAAGCCTTGTAATGATGAACTCGTTAGCATGACTCACATCTTTGATGCAAATTAGTTGGATTAGTAGCACCATAATTTTATGATATCAACCGGGGTGAACCTTGTTATTAAACTTAGTATTGTCAACCATTGTTCTAAGTTCTCAAGTTCTATTAATCATTTTAAGTAACCATTTTTGTATTTTGTTCATTTCCTTGTGTTGGACAAAGTTTCAACACCATTTCAAGTAAACATATCAAACTTTTATAAACAAAATAGCAAGCTTCATAATTAACTCGATAGTTCAATTCAAGTCTAAACACAAACCACATACTCCTTGTGATTCGACACCCTTCTTACCATTTGCTACATAGTTTTGGTACTAAGGAACTATACAAATACTATCTTTGACTAGTGCACGCGACAAGCCGGTCAAATTTTGGCGCCGTTGCCGGGGAGTAGTGCGCTTTGTGTGTAGAATTGTGTTGACTAGTTTGTAATTTTCTGTTTAAGTGTTTGGTTATTTTTGCATCCTCTTTTTCCCTTGTTATGCTGGTTGTGTTATTTGTGTAGATCACAGGTAGTGCATGCATACTAGAGCATCCGGAAGAACCTCTCCGTTGGTGTTTGAACCGGAAATTGAACGCTTTGCAAGAAGGAACCGAGCCAACCAAATGGAGGGAGGTAGTAACAACCGACCCCCACCACAACACAACATTCCACAAAATCCACCACCACCACCCACTAATGACCGTAACCTCAAACCAAACCCGCTGAGGTTACACAAACTCCTAAGGCTAAGGAAAAGGTGGTGGAGGGTAACACCGTCCCTTTTCCCGAAGCTCTTAAGGCACCCTTACAAAAAGTGGTAAAGAAAAGAGGTCCACAACAAGATGAAATGTGGGAAATTTTTAAACAAGTGAAAATTAATTTACCACTTCTAGATGCAATCAAGCAAGTTCCTTCATATGCTAAGTACTTAAAAGAATTATGTACCCAAAAGAGAGCGCATAAATTTCCTAAAAAGCTTGATTTGACTGAAAATGTGAGCTCTATTCTTTCGGGTGCCCTTCCACCTAAGCTACAAGACCCGGGAGCGCCCATTATATCTCTTCAAGTGGGAGAATTCAAAATGACAAGGGCACTCTTGGATCTTGGTGCTAGTGTAAGTATTTTACCGGGTAGCTTGTATGATCAATATGACTTTGGTCCGCTTCAAGAAGCTAAGACCACCGTGGTACTAGCCGATTTAACACCCAAGCTTCCCCGTGGGATAATTACTGATGTGATAGTAAAAGTTGAGAATTTTTATTATCCGGTGGACTTTTTAGTACTTGATTATGTTTCCATAGATCAAACCAAACAACCTACGGTTATCTTAGGTCGACCATTTTTGGCAACTTCAAATGCTCAAATTAATTGCAAAACGGGAACGGTTGACATGACATTTGGTAACAATAGGTTGAGACTTAATGTATTTTCAGGTATGACTGACCCTCCTATCAATGATGAATGCTACATAGCCGACATTATTGATGAGTGTATACCTCTATGCGACATGGTCGTTGAAGAGGAAAACACAATGGAGGATTGTTTCATGTTTGACAGGTTGAGAGTGGAAACTGAAAAGCAATTAGAGGAGGAAGAAAAGGAGATAATGAGTGCTGCCATGAGGAGTGAACGACCACCATGGTCGGTTCAAGTGGAGCCACTACCCGAGAAGATTGACACCGGGTTGAAACCTTCATTGCAAGAACCACCACAAGTTGAATTGAAAGAATTACCAAAGCATTTAAAATATGCTTTTCTTGGTAAGAATGAAACTTTACCTGTTATTATTGCTTCTAATCTATCCATTGAACAGGAAGGTGCGTTGATGGAAGTGTTGATTGCTAACAAGGAGGCGATTGGATGGACCATTGCGGATCTAAAAGGAATTAGCCCCTCAATTGTTATGCACAAAATCATCACGGATCCGGAAGTCAAACCATCACATGATGCCCAACGAAGGTTGAACCCAAACATGAGAGAGGTAGTCAAGAAGGAGGTATTGAAATGGCTAGATGCAGGTATCATCTTTGCAATCTCTGACAGTACTTGGGTGAGCCCTACACAAACTGTACCAAAAAAGGCGGGCATCCAAATTGTTAAAGATGACTCAGGTAACGAGGTAGCTACCCGGCCAGTAACCGGGTGGAGAATTTGTATTGATTACAGGAAATTGAATGCTGCTACCTCAAAAGATCATTTCCCCTTACCATTCATTGATCAAATTGTTGAGAAACTATCAGGTCAGAAATTTTATTGCTTTCTAGATGGTTATTCAGGTTATAACCAAATAGCTATTCATCCTGAAGATCAAGAAAAGACTACATTTACTTGCCCTTATGGCACGTTTGCATTTAGGCGAATGCCCTTTGGGTTATGTAATGCCCCTGCCACCTTTCAAAGGTGTATGATGAGTATCTTTTCAGATATGGTGGGGGAGTCATTAGAAATCTTCATGGATGATTTCTCAATTTTTGGCACATCGTTTGAATCATGTTTGCTTCAATTAGAAAAAGTTTTAAAAAGATGTGTTGAAACCAATTTGGTCCTTAGTTGGGAAAAGAGCCATTTCATGGTTCAAGAGGGGATAGTATTGGGTCACGTTGTGTCTAGCCGTGGGATAGAAGTAGATCATGCCAAAGTGAAGGTTATTTCCACTTTACCTCACCCTACTAATGTTAAGGGCATTAGGTCATTCTTGGGGCATGCCGGTTTTTATAGAAGATTCATAAAGGGATTTAGTGTCATAACCAAACCATTGTGTAATCTATTGTTAAAAGATGCCCCATTTGAGTTTAATGAAGAATGTGTAAAAGCCTTTAACATATTGAAGCAAAAATTAATTGAAGCTCCAATCTTGCAATCACCTAATTGGAAATTGCCTTTTGAAATAATGTGTGATGCAAGTGACTATGCTATTGGTGCTGTCTTAGGTCAACGGGTTGATAAGAAACCCGTTGCCATATACTATGCAAGTAAAACTCTCTCAGATGCCCAGTTGAATTATACAACAACTGAGAAGGAATTACTTGCGGTGGTATATGCTTTAGATAAATTTCGGTCCTATATATGGGGTAGCAAGGTTATTGTCTATTCTGACCATTCTGCTGTTAGGTACCTCATGGAGAAAAAGGACGCGAAACCAAGGTTGATTCGTTGGATTTTGTTATTGCAAGAATTCAATCTTGAGATTCGAGACAAGAAAGGGAGTGAAAATGTAGTCGCAGATCACTTGTCAAGAATTCAACCGGTGGAAGAAGATACCACGCCGGAGATAAATGAACAATTCCCGGATGAACACATCATGTCTATCACCACCAATAACCCCTGGTACGCCCATTTTGCAAACTATTTGGCTACAGGTACATTGCCGGAAGGATGGAGTAGAAGAAAGAAACAACACTTCAAGGCTCAAGCAAAACATTACATTTGGGATGAACCGGACTTGTTCAAAGTTGGAGCCGATCAAATCATCCGAAGATGTCTACCGGATGAGGAGATCCCATGTGTATTGAGCATGCTTCACGAATCGGCATGTGGAGGACATTTCAGTGGACAAAAGACGGGTCACAAAGTCCTTTCTTGTGGTTTTTATTGGCCGACCATCTTTAAAGACTCCCATGAATTTGCCAAGAATTGCATAAGATGCCAACAAATGGGGAGTGTGACAAGAAGGGATGAAATGCCTATGCAACCAATTTTGGTGGTGGAAATCTTTGATGTGTGGGGCATTGACTTCATGGGCCCCTTTCCAAACTCTCTTGGTAATCTGTATATCTTGGTGGCGGTCGATTATGTCTCTAAATGGATAGAAGCAATCGCCACCAAGACCAATGACCATAAGGTAGTATGCAAGTTTGTCCAAACCAACATTTTTTCAAGATTTGGTATCCCTCGCGTGGTAATAAGCGATGGGGGATCACATTTCAAAAACTTCAACTTTGGCAAACTTCTAAAACGTTATGGTGTTGACCATAGAATTGCAACACCATACCATCCACAAACAAGTGGACAAGTAGAGGTTTCTAATAGGCAAATCAAAGAAATTTTGCAAAAAACGGTACGACCCGATCGGAAGGATTGGTCAACTAAATTAGATGATGCCTTGTGGGCGTATCGTACCGCTTACAAGACGCCTATTGGAACTACTCCCTACCGGTTGGTCTATGGAAAGGGTTGTCATTTACCTGTAGAATTAACTCATCGTGCCTTGTGGGCAATTAAAACTGTTAATACCAATTATGAGTGCGCAGGTAAACAAAGACAACTGGCGCTGAACGAGTTAGAAGAAATAAGGGACGAAGCTTATGAAACCGCATCTGCATACAAGGACAAGATGAAGCGGGTTCATGATGCCAAGCTTCGTTTGAAAGAGTTCAAGCCCGGACAAAAGGTATGGTTGTATAACTCACGTCTAAAGCTATTTCCCGGAAAGCTAAAAAGTAAATGGACTGGTCCATATTTGATCATCCGGGTGGGCAACTTTGGAGACGTGGAGATTGAAGACTTTGATGACCATTTACGGCAAACGGTGAATGGACACCGCCTCAAACCATATTTGGAACCAAATGACATAAATGGGGCGGACAAACAATCCGAGTGCTTGTTGTTGAGTACTCTTGATGAGGTAACGATGTGATCACAGCACCACAAAGTCCGGCTAACGACAGGTAAACTTAGCGCTGCGTGGGAGGCAACCCACGAGAGGTAACTTGTACATATTTGTTGCTTTGCATTGGTTAGTTTAGTATAAACCTTTTCAGCCTTTTTAGAATTACCAAGCCAAATCCGAGACACAAAATCATATTGCGCGTGCGACTTGTGTGTATTCGGGACAATACACGTGTGTTCGGAGGAGTGATATATATAGGTATAAGGTATATATATACATTTATTTTATTTTATTTATCTTATTTTATTTTGTTTTATTTATTTTATTTTTATTTTTATTTTTATTATTTTTTTTTTTTATGGTGCATGTGTGTTAATTTTGGTTTTTGTTTTGGTAACGAATGGTTTTAGATCATGTTGAGGACAACATGTGATTTTTGAGGAGGTAGGTAATTTCTATCTTATCGATATTTCATGTCTTATCAGGTTTAATTTAAATTTTTCACACAATTAGTTGACTTCAAAACGAAAAAAAAAAAAAAAAAAAAAAGAAAATTTAACACTAGCCTACCGTAAATTACGGTAGGCACCGTAATTTACGGTAGCTAGGAGTTTGGGTACGACAGAATGCTACTGTCTTACGGTAGGTATTTTGGGCTAGGTGACACCGTAATTTACGGTGTGCACCGTAAATTACGGTGGACTTCAGTCGGGCATTCGTTCGGCAGTTTCTAAAAAAAAAAAAAAAAATTTTTTTTTAACCTTTCAAAACCTACGGTTCTTTCCCATTCACCATTTCCCCATTCCATTCTTCTCTCTTCTTCTTCTTCTCCATAACACCCACAACACCCACAACCTTCAATCTTCCATATCTCATTCAATTCTTAACGAAATTACGTGATTCTTGGTTCTATCTCGACTAAAATTTCGTGTGGATTCTGATTTTGAGAAGCAAACTGTGAAAAAACGAAGTTTTCTGGGTCGAATCTCAAGCCCTAGTTTCGGAATTTTTGGGGGTTTTCAAGCTTTGTTTTTTCTTGACATCTAACATCATCAATTGAAGGTATGTTACTTTGTTTCATGGTTTTTGATGGTGCATTGTGAAGATTGAGGTTATGCTTTGTTCTTTTCATTGGTTCATACATATTCACTTGCTTTGGTTTATGGTTGGATGACATGGTTGTTTACTCATTCTTATGGACTATTTTGTTTTATTTATGATGGAATGATCATTTGCTTGTTATGGTAGATGTAAGTTTGATGAGAAACTTGTGAACTTGGGAAATCTTAACTTTGGGGAACCTTTACATTGTAGAGGCATCATGCCCAATTTTCGTTAGAATCAAATATGCACATTCATTATTACTAACATCTACAACCATAGTAACAAGCAAGTGTGGGGATATTGTGGAAGAAGGATTGTACTTATTATGTTTATTGTGTTGTTTGTTTTGTATGTGCAGAAAGATGGTAAGAACCAAAGATAGAGCCGGAGCAAGTTCTTCCTCTTCCAAAGGTAAGGAACCGGAGCAACCTAGGAAGAGACAATACTTGGGTGGGGTTAATGAAAGTGAAAGTGAGGAGGAGGAAATGATGGACTTGGATCAAGGCAACAAACCAAAGTGGGAATCGGGTCCTCTCGAGGATCAACCAGAGAGGTGGCAACCGGTTTTGTTTCATGATCGAATGAACAGGCTAAAAAATAAGGCTGCTGCGTTCATCTGTGAGCGAGAGGTCAGAGAAGTTGAGTTCGGGCCGTTCAACGTATTTGCCCGCTTCCGTGCTTTGGGATGGGAGGCAGCACTCAGCTGTTATGACAGGGACAACAAGAACCTGTTTATGACTGAGATTCAAGAGTGGATGGCGACGTTGAAATGTAACAGATATGATAGGCCATCACAGATGAAGCTAACGGGTGAGGTGAATGGGATAAAGGTGGAGATGTCATTCGAATCATTGCGAAGATTAGCCAAATATGACAGTTTACCTGCCCGTGACTACATGATTCCAAGCCTTGATGATTTGTTGTTGAGACCAGAGAAACATCCAAGGTGGAATGACATGTTGGCAGCGATATTCTTGCCCGGTACTTTTAGTGGTGTTTTGTACCGGAGGAATCTGAAGATTGAAGCAAAATTGCTGCTAACCATTTGTATTCTGAATGTCATTCCCCGAAGAGGAGATAAGGAGCAAGTGAGATATTCAGAGGTACCAGTTCTTTACTCGTTGCTCAACGGGTCGCCCCGATTTCCAATACGGTATTTAATCATGAACCACCTTTGGATATGCCGTAACAAAGTGGGGAGGAACATCATCCCATACTGCCGAATTATCACGGGACTGTTGAAGCAGTTCAGGGCAATCACAGAGGATGACAAAGGTGCATTTAAAAGACATAAACCTTTGGAGATTCGGAAGATGGGTACTGGATGGACCTACACTCAATCAGAAAGATATCACAAGTTGAAATCGGAGGGTCAGAGATGGAGAGTGTTGAAGGATGATGCGAGGGAACTGTTTCCGGGAGAAGAGGATGAGCCCGAAAGTGGAGATGAAGTCCCGAGTGGGGACGAGGATTATGCGGATGAGTCTCATGAGGAGGATGTGCATGAGGATCAAGGGGGTCCAGGTGGGGGACATGGTGGTGCTTTTTATGATTATACGGAACGATCGTACGCGCCAAACTGGGCTTACGATGGGACCATGCAAGAAGTTATAGAGAACCAGCGTCCTCCGGCACATATTTTCGATTCATGGTCGGGTTCTGAACGAACGATGTTTGATCAGCACACGATGATGAGTGCTAGCATGGAACGAGCCCTGAAGCATAATTTTGACCGACAGGAAGCATGGAATCGTGCACATGCTTATTCTCATGAAGTGGAGGTGAATAATCGGTATGAAGATGATCAAGCAAGAAGGATGCATGCGGATTGGCATGCAGGGCGGCCTGTGGTTGTGGATCCACCTCCGGTGGATTATGCGTCTCTACCACCTTACGATGGTAGTGTATCGTATCCGACCCCGCCGTTCCATCATTCGCAATGGGTAGATCCTCGTCAACAACAGGGAACAGCGCAATCAGAGGGAAGTGGTAGCGGCGCGTTTGCTTTCGGAGAATGGAATGACATGATGTCTTCTATCTTCGGGCCTCCTCAGCCCCGCTACTATTAGTCTCAATCACTTCATTATCAGCCCCGCTACTATTAGTCAGGTTGTGTTCTTTCTTTTACATTTTGTGAATATTTGTTAGTTTGTCATGTTTACGGATGGGTGGATGGGTGGAGTTAAGTGATTTTCTTTTGTTTTGGGTTATGCGAGAGTTGGTGGTGTGTTTCTTTTAAATAAAAAAAAAAAAAAAAAAAAAAAAAAGAATTATCAAAAGGAAATCCATGGTTTGAGTTATGAACGTTTGGTTCGTTGAAGCGATCAAATCTTCTTAAAACCGTACATTGGGGTCAATGTACCTCAAGTGTGGGGATGGGGAGAAATTTTGAAATTTTTTAAAAAATTCAAGCAAAACATTGTGATAATTTGAACACCTTGGATTAAATCCAAGTGATGCATCGGCAACCTTTACTCATTTTTATTCTTGGTGAGAGTTGGAGCCACACTTGTAGATAAATAACACATTTTCATGTGAGAGTGGCAATAGGTGGGGGTGCATTAGAACTTGTGCTTGAATACGATCTGAGACTTTAAGTTGGATGTGAATGTGTAAGGAATAAGGGCATTTAGGTAACCTCGTCTGGGATGTGTGCGAGTGTGGGATTTGGGAGGTTGGACCTCATAAATTATATATATGAGCTTGGTTGCGAGAAGGGCGGGGGTTTGGACATTTAGTTGCCCAATTTTGTGCCTAAAAGCCTATCATTTGTTACCCCTTAGCTAGTTACCTTAAAAATTTACCTACCTTAACCTGGTCTTATAGTGTTATTAGTTGATTAGTAATTGTATTTATCTTCAATAATATGTTAGATGTTTGCATGAAGATTTTGTGTTTGTTTTATTGTTATAAAAGAAAAAAAATATAAAAAAAAAAAAAAAAAAAAAAAAAATTGGAGAAAAACAAAGAAAAAGCAAGAGAAAAATTACGAAAAAAAAAAAAAAAGAAGAAATTGAAGTTGAGTACTTTGTTTATAGTATTAGGTTTGGTATTTAGTTGTTTATGTTATTATGTAATGAAAGACCAGGTTAAGTCTTCGCTTCCTCATATACATTCCATTTCTTACCTATACACCTAGCCAAGTTACAACCTTGAAGTCCCTTTGATATGCATTCATGTTTGGCAATCGTTGAGAGAACGGTCGATTTAAGTACAAGTTTATAGTTGTGCAACCGCTTATTTGCCTTTTGTGTGTCTAGCTCATAGATGCTAAAGCTTACTTGTCACCGAGAGGAGAGACATAGCGGGAGGTGTATCATTTTGGGTATTACGAAGGGGTTAGTAAAAGTATTACATGTTTATGCTTGAGTTGTATTGATCGCTTGTTTGAAATGGATTTGATATGTTGCTTGGGACAAGCAACGGTTAAGTGTGGGGATGTGACGGGTGGTTCAAAGAACAACCCTTTATGATGATTAAACGCGTAACATTCTCTCTTTTAATCATGTAATTATCTTGAATTAGATAACTGCAGTTGCTTTTGTTTCAGGCACATTATGGAGCTTAATAAGGAGAGAACGCAGCTTTGGACGGACCACGACGGGATGGCGCAAGACAGGATGGAAGAAAGAACAAAACAAGAAAAGTGGGGGTCTACCGTAATTTACGGTAGCCACCGTAAATTACGGTGGCCCCCAAACTCCCATTTTTCCACCGTATGGCAGAGGGTTTCCACCGTACCAATCTTGTGTCTACCGTAACTTACGGTAGATACCGTAAGTTACGGTAGGGGTGATTCCTGGAAAGTAGTTTCACATATTTAAATAACAAGTGGAGTGCTTTTTGATGAATAGATGGAAAAGTGACGATTTCTAGCAGAATATATGGAACTTTTGGCTGGCTTATCTTGATATATAAGCATGGGAAAACATTGTTTTGATTATCATTCTCTTGGAACAAAAACACATTCGGGTATTTGAGATTCAAGATTTTCTTTGGCCAAGCTTTTGGTTGATACTCTTGGTTGTGTTGAAGAACAGAATATTGCGGTAATTTGATCCTTGTTATGTATTTGGTTGTTATGAATTATCTTTTGAATCTTGTTCTTGTGCATAAACTATGAGAGGCTAAACTTCTTTGGGTTTTCCCCCGGTTTTCATATTGTAAGATTATGGTTTGTTAACGTTTGAAAACTAAATTGCATCATTGTGTTTTGTATTTGATTGCTTGAAACATTTATGTTAGTATTTTGATCTTAACTTGAATTCCCAAATTGCATGAATGAGTATGAAATTTGTCTTTGAGAAATGGAGTTGGTCATGTGTGCTATGTAGATGTAGAGTTTGAATGTTCATGTGTAATGAAGTGTATTATTGTCCGTAATTAACGTTGACAATTCTTGACACCTAAGCCTTGTAATGATGAACTCGTTAGCATGACTCACATCTTTGATGCAAATTAGTTGGATTAGTAGCACCATAATTTTATGATATCAACCGGGGGTGAACCTTGTTATTAAACTTAGTATTGTCAACCATTGTTCTAAGTTCTCAAGTTCTATTAATCATTTTTAAGTAACCATTTTTGTATTTTGTTCATTTCCTTGTGTTGGACAAAGTTTCAACACCATTTCAAGTAAACATATCAAACTTTTATAAACAAAATAGCAAGCTTCATAATTAACTCGATAGTTCAATTCAAGTCTAAACACAAACCACATACTCCTTGTGATTCGACACCCTTCTTACCATTTGCTACATAGTTTTGGTACTAAGGAACTATACAAATACTATCTTTGACTAGTGCACGCGACAAGCCGGTCACCCGTACCCACTTCCCGTACCCGTATCGGTGCTACATAGGCTACATGACAGTTATTGGTAAAAATTTTCTTGCATAATTAAATATAGATAATATCATCAATAATTTATTGCTAACTAATAATAGTGGAATTCAGTTACTCATACTTTATCAAATTAACAGACTCACCTAAAAGCTCCAGCAAAGGCAAGAGCTGTGTATTCCCCTAAACTTAGTCCACATGTAACATCAACAGAATCAATTATCTGTTGACCACCATCACGAGCTCGTAGTATCTCTACTGCAGCTAGACTAGTAACATATATAGCTGGCTGCAAAATTATAAAAAAGATACACCATTAAGTAAATTGTGTTTTAAGGTATTCCTCATCATGAAAAGTTCTAACAAATATAACCTCACAAAACCGCCAAAACCAAACCAGTCCGGCCAACCCACCCATCTTTGCCGGTTGAATTTCTTGTTTCTCACAACTGTAGTTACCGGTTCAGCCCAAATTTCCATCAAAACCGGCCGAACCAGCAAGAACATCCCTACCCACTTGCCTACTGGTTTATAATCACCTGAATGTAACAAACAAAGAAGCATGAAATACAGTTAAAAACTTGCCTGACTTAAAACAGTTGAATCCAGCTTCTCTTTTGGCCCATTAATGCAAACGTCCAAGATATCAAACCTTCAAGCATATATAACTATTTTGTAAATTTATATGTACCAAATAGAGTGATATAAAGCATTATAATGTTTTGAGTAAACAAACTATTAAACCTCACCCTAAAATCTCATTTGCCTTATTGTACAACTCTGCAGCAGCTGGTACTTTGAGAGCCTCTTGTCCCATTCCAACAGCTTGTGCACCCTGAAACACAATCACTATCAGATAGAGCAAAAGCATCAGATTCATCAATAGAGAAATTTACAATTCACAAATTGATTTAAACTCGCAAGTTCATCGAGTAGCTAACATCATTAACAACAAATCAAAACACTAATCATCACAGTTATTCACAGATCGTTTCAACAATCTTCTTCAATTTGCTTCCAATTGAGCAATGAACTAAACAATTTCGATCAAATTTCTTAAATCTGACCTGCCCAGGGAAGAGGAAAGCAGTGGTAGGCTTATAATCAACAAACAATGCATCGTCAACCGCAGTGGTGGATCCAGCTGATACACACATTGAAACCCTAGATTTCTCCAAATTAAGTCGTCGAAATCCATGTTTAAGGCCTCCAAAACAAACAGCCGACGAGCTCTTCCATGAAGATGAATCATGAGCATGAAATGACGCCTGATGATTCAGTGAAACTGATGGAAGCACTAGAGACGATGAAGCCATTGTTGAGAGACGATTGAAGCTAGAAATATGTCTGATTATGAGAGATTGTTGGGGGAAAAGCATGCATTCAGTGAATTAGTGATTGTGAATTTGAAGTTATAAATGAGGGTTTTGATGTTATTGCGGAGATCACGAGGGTGTAGGGTGGGTTTGAAGATGATAGAGGTGGCTTGAAACTCTATACAACATGCTAATATTTCTATAACTACAAACCTAACACTAATTTACACCATTGTAAACTACCTCTTAATTCTTTTATTAGGATTAGATTTGACTTTACTCCAAAAGAAAGTTCAAAACAGCTATAAAAGGTTAACACTTTACCCTAAGGTAAAACAGACGTCTTGTTGGTTTGTTGGTCGAAACGGATGTAAGAATCAAATAAAATTATATAAAATATACTAAAAAATTGAAATATATATATAAAAAACTGGTTCGGCCAGTTCGATTCCGAACCGACCATCAGTTCAATGTCAAAGCAGTTTTAAACGTTGAACCAGACTGAATTGAAGTCCAGTTCTCGGTCAATGGTTTTACATATTGCGTAAAAGTTAGATATACCGTACTGATTACCATCAACTGAGTATTATTTATATAGTGACAATATATTATTTAAAATATTGCATGATGCCATATTTAATGAATACATATAAAATATATTCATTTAAAATACTTATAATATCATATTGTTTCGTTTCACTAACTATCACTGATAGTTTTCACTTATAGTTTGTTGAAGCATTGGTTGTCGGGTCAAGCCATGGACTCATACTGACCCCATCTAGCCTTTTCATGAACTTGTGATAAACTTGCAACATAATCACAACTTGTTAGATGGGGCCGTAAATTGAGCCTTAGAAGCCCCTTTTGACGTCCAAGTTAGCATGGTTATATAAATATGAATGTTTACGAGTACTCATATAAATGTATAAAGAGCACTTGGAGAGAATGTAACAAGAGTAAGATAGTTGTCCACATGAGGGAGGAGGAAAAGGCCTGCTTCAAGGGAGGGTAGACCTTTTTTATGCAGAGGTGCTTGTTGGAAATCAAGCGAACCTATACCAAACCGATTTTGAAACCGGCTTGTTGAATCCGTTTTGAATCCGAACTGAATCGTAGGGTTGAAATCTTTTTGTAAACTTATAGTTTGAAATCAGTCAACCCCGAATCAAGAACTGTTAAAACTTGGTTTCATACTAGTCAAACTTGATCTAATATAATCAAGACATTGAAATCAGTCAACCCCGAATCAACCCTCTCAAAGCTGGTTTCAACTTGAATTATTTTGAGAAAAAAGCTTTAATTTGACAATATTTGACCTGATATAACAACCTGAATTTTGGCCATTTTTGTATAAAATAAGAAAATTTGGGTTATCTAAAAACGAACACCTTCTTTACTTATTTTTTAATTTTAAACATCGGTGATTATTCAGAGCAATCTTATTTAATAAAAATCAGGAAAAATTAAAAAATGTCCATTTGACCTAGATTTTCTTTCAAAATATCCATTTGACCAGACCATCCTCAATATCCCACTCAACAGAGCCGTCCTTTAATGAGAGTTGATCGAACTCTCATTTAATGGACATGATTTGTCTACGCGTCCAAATACGGTCAAAGGAACCTATTTAAAGTTCGACCAGACCTATTAAAAGTTCCATCGAACCTATCTTGAATTGGAATGAAGTCAATGAACATGTTTACAAATAAATTCGATCGAACTTAAACACGGTCGAACAACCCCTATTTAAAGCTCAAACGACCCTATTTATGTTTAAACAACTATATTTAAAGTTCGAACGACCCTATTTAAGTTCAAATGACCCTATTAAAGTTCAAACGACTCTATTTAAGGCTTGGATGACTATATTTAAGGCTCAAACAACTCTTTTTGTAGTACGACTCTTTTTTAAAATAGGTTAGTAAAAAGAACAATTTAAGGAACAAAAAGGGTCATAAGACATTTTGGGAATTTTCCGCTAAAAATCTTCGAGAAGGATTAAAAGTTCGAAAAAAATGTATATATCAAGGAGAGAAGCTAATGCAAGTCCCCCTGCTTAACAACTTGTACATCATGCTTGTTGGCATGTACATCAACCAAACAACTTTTATTACACCTTGTTTATATACATAGACCCCCAATGTAGACATGAAATTAACTATAGAGTACAAGATTTTACATTCTATTCTTCAATATGCCTAGTTTATATGCCATGATATTTGACCGCCAGTTGACCCGTGGGCCCTTCCCTTTGCTGACGAAAACGACATCGGGCCGTCTTTATCTTCAACAGAAGTCTCTGATAACAAGTCACCAACCAAGTCCAATTGTTAGATACACAACATGAACAAGAAGATATGGTTTTATACAAAGTTGAAGTATAAAGGAAAGGTTAAATGTCGTGCAAAGTGTATTTTTAATGGACGATGGTTTGTACATGATCAAAAATATACTGCACGCCACCAAGTATAATTGATGGTAGACAAATCACTTCAACTTTTAATATTGTAAACCTCTTAAATGTTTTATTTATAAGTTTATAAATGTAGCAGTATAGCTTTCTATCATATTTACATGCTAACTATCCTTGGTTTATAAATAAGCGCTAGGCACTATGGCTGCTTTGGTCACAAAAGCCAAAGCGTGAGGCATGCGCATCACATACATGAGACGTGTGTATTTGTACAAGCCAAATAATCTTAAATGTTTTACATATCAACCTAATTATCAAGTAAACCTTTCATAATTTATTCATCTCTTTGGTTGCTTTTACATATACACCTCCTACACACCCTAATAAACAAACAAACAAACAAACATACCACTCAAGAGTAGGGTCTGGGAGGGGTAGTTGGTGGCTAGCTTTTACATATACACCTCCTACACACCCTAATATATACCAATTTTGACCCAAAACTACATGAAGTGCGCCTTTTTGACTCTGATAAGTAGCTTTTTAAACCAAGTAACTATCTGTACAAAAATCTAAAAGTTTGAACAAAAACTATTTCTTCAACCACATGGATGTTTGAAGAGAACCAATGAACTGGAACTTGTGACCGTCTACATGTAACTAAGGGTATTTTGTGAAGTGACTAGTGGTCAAACATTTCTATAGAACTATTGCAGTTTTGAGAGTATAAAATAGGAAGTTTGAAGCGAAGCTTTAAATTATACCTTGTGATTATTAAATATAATCAGCAGCCTGAAGTTCAGTGAATGTGTCTGATTCACTCCTTATTACCCTCGTTTTATCGCCTCTTATTTCTAAAACCTGGTGAACAAATATCGTATTAAACAATTTACAGCATTAAACAAAACATGCTTTGTTTTAATTAATGCATAGATTATGTTAAAGTCAACAAATAAAAGAAAAAGATGATGTTTACCTCAGGTCTTGAATCAAGAACTCCACTAGACATTCCCACATCAACACGCCAAATGCTACACTTATATTTACTGCATATCAAATGATATGTCCATTAAATTAATGTTGAAATTGGTTTACAAATTAAAATATTTCAAAGTTCTATTTACTCCTATCAGACCATAAAAAATGGAATGCTTGACTTGATACATTATTAAATTTTTGGGAATTATTCTAACATATAACTTAAGGGAAATTTGGATTTGAATTCTGATAATGATTATTTGATTATCTAACTGATTATGAAATGGTAAAACAAATCACCTTTCTGCACATTTCAACCTATTTTGAGAGAATTGTGTTCCCATATGCTGAGACATTTCTAAATTTTTTTACAAGAATGGCTATTATGGTCATTTTAGTGTTTGGTTTCCTAAATAATCACATTTTGTTAAACACTTATATAACTAATTATTACAACTTTAAACAACAATTTCAATCCCAACACCATGTCACTATCTCAAACAGCATTAAAGGAGTCAAATTATTCAATATCTCATAATCTGATAACCACTTCCGAAATCTCACATCCAAAATACCACTTTTTTGTTACTGAATAACAGAAAGCTAGGTATCATTTTCTTTCTTTTATTCTTCTTTTTTTTGTTATTGTTTGGGGAGAGGGGGGGGGGGGGGGTGTTTGGGGGTTACTAACAAATAATGATGTCTTGATGATCGCTTACCAATTGACTCCTGTTGTTTGTGGAGTATGTCCCACCACCATTGCCTTCGCACCAACTACTTGAAGTGTGCTGTCAAGAATAGACTGAATCTGTGAAACAAACACACCCTTGATCAAATACTTTTATATGGATTTTATCTCACGTGGGTCAAATAAAAAAATTAGCAAAAACAGAGAATAGGCCAAATAGGTTGAAAGACTTCAAGGTATATCTTTAGAATATAAAATGTCCTAATTTTTTATTCACAGATCAAGGCTAAAAGTTTAATAGTGTTGTGTTTGTAATCATAAATAACACATTAATTATTAAAAAGAAGAATTTAAAAAATGGACAAAAAGAAGTTTCTGGGTCAACCCGGCCCGTTTCGGCTAGAACACAGGTAACAAAGATATCAAAATATGAATTTTACTTGCCTGTTCAATCTGATAATCTTCTAAATCAGAGGTATCTCTAGAATATAAACGATTCCAAACAACACTATCATAGCCTCTGGTAGCTATAAAAGGTATTTGTGACCCGTTGTCATCTTGATTAACATCAATCATCCATTTAGATACTTCACTATTAATCCTCTCTATGCCATAAGTAACTGAAACATTACCCAAAATCAGTGTTTATCCATCCCTACAAAAGAATATAATACCCAGAAAATACCAAATAAAGAATACAACAATTTCCCACCAAATCCAAAATGAATGCAACAATAACTATCATTACAAAATAATGAAATATTGAAAGGATTTGTGTTATCAAGGTGATTCTCATATAATGTTGTTACATAAGGTTAGTGGATTTAGTAGTTTAAATGCAAATGAAAGTGACAACTTTGGTCACATTCCTATTTCAGGTAACCAACTCTTCTAACTCCCAAAAAAACCATCAAATTTCAAAATTTTCTGGTTTAAGGTAATCTTCTAAGTTAACTGGTTTCTCATGCAAGATGCCACATCATCATTTTAGCATGGCAGACAGGTCAAATAATTTTTTTAAAATTTTGGTAGCCTTGTATTAATTTTTATGAACCTTAAAGTTTTTTTTCTAGCCTAAGAAATGTTGGTTACCTAATATAATAAGTTGACTAAAGTTGGTTACTTTTTGAAGCAGTTAGCCCATAGTCATACACTTCCATTAGCTTATATAGTAAATCAAAGGTTGCATATGTTTTGGGACAAAGGGACAAAGTTGGCAAAAATAAATACAGAATAGACGAAGTCAAGCTTCATAATAAGTTAATAACTATATATAAAATGAGGGTTGATGCTTACCATGGTGGGGAAGAAGTCCACCATGACAGAAGACCCAATCATCAACTTTAAGAACAACAGGATGTCGTGCCAACTCAGATGCCAATGGACCACCTGGTCTTAAAAGTACTGATCTTGCAATTACTCCCTTTTGCCGCTGTCCTAATATTTAAATAGATCAATCAGAATCTTATCACCTTTGATTAGAGACGAAAATGGATATAAAGTGTTACCAAATTGCCATCATGAACTTCTTAATGAGTTGAATTGGGTAGTTTTTTTCCTCAAATAAAAAAAAAGGGGCGTACCTGGTGCTGCAAAGAGCTCCCGCGTTTTCGCAGGGTCCAGGGAGGGTCCGTCCCATTTAAGGGAAGATGTACGCGGTCTTTCCCCCACATTTTGTGGGGAGGCCGTTTCCACGGATCGAACCTGAGACCTTCGGTCCCTTAGGAACAGCTTTTACCGTTGCGCCAAGGCCCGCCCTCGAATAAATAAATAAAATTAGCTGATAACAGAGATTATCATGTGTAGAGCCTTCTAAATCATTTTACTCAATGATTCAGCTTATTACTGCAATAACTCTGTTATTCTTATTTATAAATAAATAGCAAAAAAGCATTTGAGGGTCCACCCAACGCAATCCGGCTCATTCTGACCCATACTAAAAAGATTGTCGACCGAAACTTGTGATGACACATTATACAACCCACCCACATTGCAACATGTAGCTAACACAAAGTTAACCCCAACTTCCATGAATTACATACCTTTACTAGGTTCCATGGTCCCCAAGAACTATTTGACATTTTCCGTTCTTGTTTCCAACTTTCAGATACTTCAAACAACTGGCAAAAGCATCTTCCCAATTATGCCCACAATCATTTAAATATTCTAAAAAGTCTGAACATTCATCAAATGCCCCAGAATCAACATATCTAAAATCCCCTTCGACATTCATAGTTTCATGATTCCCATTCACCTAAGATTATCAAGCAATACATTCAATTGTTAACCATATAATAAATTCTATTAAATGGAAGAATTAAATTCTAAATATGAAAAGCAATTCATTTGACCTGAAAGCCAAAGCCTACATGTGGCCTTTACAGCCCAGTGATAAAAAAGAACAACTTTTTGTAACCCCACCTGAAAAACAGCTCCACCATGTTCTTTAGCCTGAATTTGCAGAGACCTCAACAAAGATAATATAGCAATTTCATCTTCACCCCTGTCTAGTATATCTCCAAGCTGAACCAAGACCTGATCAAAAGGAAAATATGTAAATAATTGCATCAATTATGACACGTTATACGTGCTCAAAGTGTTAAAATATAATCCAACTAAAGGGGCATACCGTCTCTTGGCCAGTCCACATGTCACGGCCATCTGAGCTTAAGACCCCAGCCAACTCGAGTGCACATCTTGCTTTAGCAAGGTCCCCGTGCAAATCCCCAACTAAAAGAATTATTTCATGTAACATTTCAATGTAATGATACTAAAGATTATGAAATAAACATGTGTGACATTACATGATGAAGCTGTAAGGTATTTAGACTGCAAACAGAACCCACAAAAGGTAGCAACTAGAATTTAAGTGCAAGAAATAAATAGCACACGGATATAACATTGTTCACGCAAAGATGGTTCCTATAGATTATACAACCTACTTACGAAAACTGGCCTAAAGTTCCATATGGCCAAGTGCATAATTCTAATTTTGTTCCAAGGTTTTGCCCCCTTGACCCCTACCCCAGCCTAGGCGCTGCACCCTCGGACTCCCACCTCCATAGCTTCAACTAGGTCCTAGGCGCACGCCATGCTTGCCATCTTTGGTCACGCATGCTTTCGAATCTCAAAATCAGCACTCCACAACTCAACAGAAACACACAAAAAGGCTATTCTATTTGAAAACCAAAAAGTAATAAACACAAATTCAGACTAAGCAAATACACACTGTTGAACAAGATGAAGTAATGAAACAATTAATGTAACCAAGAACGTATACTATTACTTTCAAATGAGATGTTACAAACTCCTGAGAACAATCAAGATAAGCTATAACGTATCCTTGTCTCTCTTAACTAGAATCTACTTCTCAAAACACTGTAAAGATCGAGGGTATGAAATTGTAAGTCTGATGTCCAAATACTCCCAGGTTCTTAAGCTAGTGATCCTTACTCCCAACTTCTTAAGCTAGTGATCGTTTTTCAAATTATCTGTGGTAGTTCATATTCAATACGCTTCAATTAATAGCTGATAAGCTGCAAAAACAAAGTATGATTATCACCAGTAACTAAAACGTGTATTCAACCGGTCAACAAAATCAAATGCATCTAATAAGAGCTCCTAAATTTGAAAATAGAATTGAATAGTGTAATTCGAAACTCCATGTAGCAAACACATCATGATTCATGAATGACGTCTAGCGAACAAATTACTAACATATCAACTCTCCAACAACTAAAACAACTCAGCAAACAACAAAACCGCTACAAAAATCGAGAAATGCATTCAAAATACGACAGTATCCACTATTCAGATCAAAATCAAATTTGAATTTCAAATTTTCAATTTCAGGAACTAGTACATATCGGGAAACAATTAACCGCTAGAGCTAAAAGTATAATAACCTCACCAGCAACGATGCGACGACCGGGAGCAGATACAAACGTCGGAGGATCGCCGGAGATGACAATCGGTTTCAAGGCGCCGGCGGCGGAGCCACCGTAGCTAACGGACGTTAATGGCGGAGCGTCAATGAGCTTACGAGAGTGTTGAGATGGAGGTTGTGTAGGTAACGAATTTAGCGACAAAGAAGCCATCGCCATTGTTGAGTTGTTGAGTTGTTGAGTTGTGGTGAAAGCTTGAATAACAATGGCGAATATCCGTCCCACTACAACCACGATTTTTTTATCTTCACTTTTTCTTCGAGACTTTCTGAACTTTTCACTCGTAACCGATTTTGGTCCCTTAACTTGTAATTCGTGTATTTTAAGCACCAATTAGTATTAAGCCTTCCGCGCTGCAATGGGAGGCGTAAAATTATGTCAAACAGTATCAATGATACATCACCATCAGTAATCATCAATATTGATAAGTTCATATTAAAAATATAAAATAAAATCAAACAAATGGTAGACGTAAAAATGTTGAACTACCGCATGTGAAACATAAATGATCTAGAAAACTAGCTAGTTGATCTAGGATCACCATGTGCGACGAGGCAATTAAATGGGGAAAAGAAATTTTAAATGCATGTTTTAGTGTGTTAACTCGTAAAATTTTGACCGAAAAATGAAAAAATTTTAAAATATGAAATATAAGAGACCAAAGTTAAAAATAAAAAAATCTTGGAGGTTAAATTGTAAAACATGTAGAAGTATCGGGATTAAAATCAAGCTAAAGATAAAAAAGAGAGGTAGGTACAACCTAGTATGCATATGGTACAATCTATGATGCGTAACTGAGTTGATAATTAATATTATATAAATTCTGTTTTATAAACGGTTAAGACCTGAAAAAATTTTGAATATTTTTTCATCTGAACTCATCTTTTACCGTTAGGCTTCAACTGGTCACCAGGGTTTTGAACATTTAGTTTTGTGTTTCTTGTGAGTGAGCTAATTACATTCATTGTTCAGGACTTTTCTCAAGTAGAAACGTAGAACTTATAAACCATTGGGGCAAGTTCAATATATGCTCATGAATTGGTTTAGTGGATATATATGTGAAATGAAATTAAAAAGAAAAAAAAAAAAAAAAAGTTACTGTAGTAATCGACATACACAATTAATATACACTATAATTTTAGCTTTGACTTTTTAGAAACTATGGTTTGGTTTTCATTGTTTATTGATTTATTAACATATTTGATATTTAACGATAAATGATATTTCTAAAGAAATAACATAACGTCCTTAGGATTAAGAAAAACAAAAGGAAAATACAACAATCACAAAGTATGTTACCCTAAAGTTCCGTTTGTTCACATAACAATCCAATTCCAATTCATTTACAAAACATTTTACGAACCAACCCTAAGTCTCTAACCAACCTCCCATCCCCCACTCCAATATCGAACTATTGTTTATAGCGCAAGTCCAACTACCATTGAAATAATAGGTGGTCATCCTATCTTCGATATGTATTATCTTCGAAAGCACAAATCGTGTACCTTCTGTTGAAACATGGGTGATGACGAGGACAATTGGAGTGATAAATAAAAAGGTCGTGTTTTAGTAAAATGGTAATTTCACAAAAAAAATAAATAAAAATACTGCTCATAGCATCAAGGGTTAAAATGTATTGCGTTCGAGTGACAATGATGACTATACCTATGACTTCTAAGAAGTTAGAATCAAACTGTAATATAGACGTAGCACATGGACTAATAAAACGGCATTTCATTTGACGATAACTTAATTGAGTAAGTTGATTGTGTTAGCTAAATTTTTTGGGGTCCATTCATACTATAGAGCAATATAAAATGATGATACTAATAAAACTAGTTAACTTATAAAACCGATGCCCACACCAAAATGATTAAACGCATTTTTGCATATACAATACCTTTGTAATAAATTATCATAGACATATTGTTAATGGGTGATATTGTGCTCAAATTAAGGCCCATTGGACGTGGTGATTTGATCACTTCTACTAACAGGGTTTCAACTTTCAACTTCCTATATCTTTCTAATCTCTCTATTATTATATTTCAAGATTTTAGGCCCGTTACTTAAAAAAAGAGCTTACTGATTAGAGAACGTTTCAAGATTTTAGGCCCATTGCTAAAAACGAAGCTACTGAAATAAAGAGTTTGATAATTTAATACTTGAGGCATTAAAAGTTCTAATCAAATAAAAGGTAGCCTGTTTTTAAAACTTACTCATTAAGAGTCTCTATAAACGATTAATATTTGTCTTTCAAGCGAAACAAACACATTTGTAGTTTTCTAATGGAATCATCAGGAGACTACAAAACAGTCATTTGCTCTTTCTAGCAACATTAAATAGCTCTTAAATAATACCTATCAACTTAAACTTGTAATATATTAAACCGGTTACTTGTAACGGGACAATCATTAATGTCACTTGTAAGCTCACTTCAAGACTATAAAAGGCTATAATGAAAACAAGTCACGATGGAAATAGAGTAAACATAACTGGTTTTTTTAAATTTAGCTACTTCTTTTAATTTTTATCATCGAGATAAATCTACGAATAAGAAAAAATTGCATAGATTGTCCCTGTGATTTGATCAAATTGCATGTTTGATCCTTAAATTTTAAAAATTGCAAAGTTAGTTCAAACTTTTATGTATTCATTAATCGTTGCATATTTATTCTCTGGCATTAAGTTCATTCATTTAGTATGCATTTTATAAATTTAAACTAACTTTTAAACTTAACTTTTAGAGACCAAAAGAGCAACATCCATATAAAAGTTTAGACTAACTTTGCAGTTATAAAAGGTTGGAGGCCAAACTTACAATGGTTATACAAAAGTTTGGACTAACTTTATAATTTCCAAAGTCTAGAGACCAAACATGTAATTGGTCAAACCACATGGATCATTTATGTAATTTTTTCTATAACTAATATCAAAGTTTTGGTATGTTTGATAAAATTAGTCATGTGTTTTTTCTAATTATAAAAATAACTTGAGTTTTAATATTGTTTCAATCTTATGAAAAAAATTATACATGAAAATCTTTTCACATTATATGATCTAAGTGGGTATTTGGTTACAATTTAGTTTTTTTTTTAAATATTAATCCACTTCAAAGTTTATGAATTATTATATACTAAAACAAGATTGTTAGAACTATTATAAAAATGATCATTTTCTATGATTTGAGATATATGAAACGTTGAACACTTGAATATAAACAAACAAACAAACCCAGTATATCTCACTCAAGAGCAGGGTCTGGGAGGGGTAGGTGGTGACAAGTCTTTCCTCTATCCGGATAGGTAGAGAGACCGCTTCCAATATACAAAATTCTAGTATGTCACCAGATTGTTTTTTACTTCTAAACATGAATAAAATATAAGTATTAATGGTTAGGTTTTCTGTATTACACTAAATTAAAATTAGTATCACAAAACTAGAAAAACAAAAATTCAATAATTTGTTAAACAGTAAAACCTATAATTCTGTTAATTTAAATTTTTAATAATTATGTTTGCCTCACTCCACAATCATTTTATAGCCAAGGAAGATTATATAACAAGTTAACATATTCTTTTAAAAATAAATGAAATTGTAGGTTTGAAAGCTTTGTCTAGTAGCAGAAGCCAGAGGTGTAGATTATGGATGTAGGTGCTTTAAAGAGCAAGGACATCAATGAAAAGCAAATAAAATACCCACAGAGCAAACAACACACACATGCATGCATGTATGTGTGTATGTACATGTATAGATGTATGAATGTATGTATGTATTTGCATGCATGAATGAATGATGTAACTACACATTATTATGATTGATTGTTAACTCCTATCACTTGTTCCTTCCCTAGGAACACCATTTACAATGCTTCCAATTGATGTTATAAAAAATTATAGTTTTACAAGTCAACAAAACTTCTCATACAAGAACCATCTTTAAAGCTAAAACTGTGATCCATCCTGTTTAATGATTTATATTAAAGTATGTTAATTTATGGTTAATATACAATGATAATATGATAAAAATTAATTATGTAACTTTTGGAAGGAACTAATCTTGATAGGACTATAGTAGGCCCTACATAGAATATTATTCTTTACTAGTGACTTTATGAAGCTTCCACTAGAGTGATTTAACCATTTTTGATGGACACACTGTAACCTATGCATATGATTATATGAATAGATCCAACAACTCTAATAAATGTGAACATTCTAGTTATATTTAGGGGTCCTGCTAGGGACACCGCTGGTGTTTTTGGGAAGAAACCGGATCAAAAGGTCACGTTTTGATCAAACCGTAACACTTTGGGTAGAAACCGGATCAAAAGGTCACGGTTTGGTCAAACTGTAACATTTTAAGATATTTTTTAAATCAAAAGATCACGGTTTGGCCAAAAGGTCACAGTTTGAGATATTTTTGAGATATTTTTTTGAGTAGTGAAATAAATTAAATGATACTTTTTGAGAATTGAAATACATTAAAAGATATTCAAACACCAATATATAATCTTACCTATACAAAGCTTAATTCAAAACTTACTCATGTTTATAATCAATCGATCAAAGCAAAACAAAGATAGAAGAATGATACTCACCAACACAATAATCTTCTTCTTCTTCTTCATCGGCTGATCATACACAGTGTCCTCACCGATCTCCGGCGATGGAGGTCGCCACTGCACCGCCTCAAGCCCCAACCGTCACGGCGGAGACGGTGACACTCACGGCCGCCGTATACACTATACGGCGGAAACAATTCACCATGCAGCGGCGCCACCGACGACGGAGATCCAACGCCGCCCCATAAGCCATCTGTAAAAATACAACTGGTGATCGATGGGGTATATACCGATTAAAGTGTTGAAGATTGAAGTCCATTAAAGAACTAAAGAATAATATTTTAGGGCTTGTTTTTTTCCGTGTGAACGACTCCGGCGCCGGCGCCGGCGTACGAAAATAACTGATGGTTTTTGGAGGTGTGTTTTGGTACACGCGGGACTAGGGTTGTTAATATAAGGCCTCAGGATAAAGCAGAATCTTCATGGATCCTTAATAGATTACGGTGGATCAATTATATTGGTTGCTTAGGGTACACAGGATAGATAGCATAGTACTCGGAGCTTTTAATATTTGTGTTGTCATGTCACCTGTTTTTTTTTTTGTTTTGAAAAGAAAGTAGATGTTATCTTAGTCGGGTCCACCTATCCGTTAATATTTGTATTGTTATGCGTTATGTTATTGAATAAATCAATTTTTAAGGACTACGAGTCATATATACTTAATAAAAATTGATGTTTATAAGTTAGTTTTTAAGTGTTAGTTTGTTTGTTATATATGTATGTAATACTAAAAATTTAAATAAAAGAAAATTTGAATTCTATAAAAATATTAGAAGTTATAAATTGAATAAAATATCTTACATTTATATTATATATATATATACTTATTAATATATACATGTTGTAGAGAAAGCCTGATAATTCAATAGACATTGTAAACCCAATAACAATCTTAAACAAATAGTTCATATACCAGTAATCTAACACCATATTATTTACTTACATTTTAAAATCATTTTTTGTATTTTAGCCCAACTTACAAAATGACGGCTTAGTGATTGACAAAATTGTCAGTACTAGTAAGTTTTATTTCTATATATAAGCATATGTATCAAAAAGCTTACTTTTATTCGTCCCAGACCCTGTTATTGAGTGGGACTTACTGGGTATGTTTGTTTATGTATCAAAAAGCTTACTTTTATTCGTCGCACATGACCTCCGACATGTCATTGAGATTATCGAAAGATGTTATGAATGAGGAGGAGATAATGTTTTGTGTACGGATGGACTCCAAAGACTCGGTTCGTGCAAGAAATAGCCGTAAATTAAACAAATCTATAAGCATTAAAGCATCAATCATATGACCTTGAAATTGAAGGGAAGTATCATATAAACAAGTTTGAAGTCGTTTCAAAAATAAAAATAAATTAATTTGCTTTGTAAGTCATAACTAGGAAACCTTTTTGTGTTTAAAGTCTCTTTTATTTGTAAAGATATGCGTCTGATTTAGTATACAAGGATCTATCAAATATGTGAGATATGAAGTTATGAGGGTACGTTTAACAACACTTTATATAGGACCATTTCTTTCTATCTACCCACTATCATAGACAAGTGGAGGGTATTTATGTCCTTTTCATGTTGTATGTGGTCAAAGACGGTCAACGGTCAGATCTCACTACCCATGTGAGAGATATTAGTGTCTTTTTAATGTATGCTCATAGACACTCAATTATGAAACGATCACATTGGGCACACAATTGCCTCTGCGTAAATTAGTAAATTGTGCTCTGTTTCCATATACTGCGCCGGGTCAATTGGGTGGGTGGGTCAAGTACGGGTCAAATAATATATTTTATACGTTTCGAAATAATTTATACATTTAGAAGTACAAAAGTGAAAAAACCATAACTACATAGTCGTACGTAAGATACTATAAGATAATAAGAGTACACCAACTCATGTGAAGTCACTAGAGGTATGAGCGAATTATTCATTTGTAAATTAAAAAAATATATGTTCATCTTTTATAATTTTTTAAAATTGATTGTGAGTGAAGTAGAGAAAAAAAATAATGATAAATATCTAAAAGGTATTATTTAATAGAAAATAAGAGAGAAAAAATAATATTTTTATTATAATTATAATGATAAAAATAAGAAACATGACGTGAATGCTATTATATGGTTAAATATCCAAGTAATCTAATAAAATAAAAGGTTTTAACATGTTTACAATTTAGGGCACGAAATGTTCACATGACAATGAAGACATATAGTGGCGGAATTAGTCTAAACATGTTAGAGTCAGTTTTTGATCAAACCAATAACCAATGGTGGAGCTTGGGAGTTTTCATAGGGGAGCAGATGTGAAATTAATATATTAAAGAGAGAAAGGAGGGGTGAAATTAATATTTTGAGGCGAACTTGTTATATATAAAAAATTTACATCACTGGATCAAAAATTTACACTACGAAATCAAAAATTAACACTACTAACGGAAAAAAGAGGGGGCGGGGGCCCCTCTCGGCCCCTTTAATGCTTCGCCCATGCCAATAACACGTTTAGCTAAACGAGTTGTTTTGCATAGATCTAGCATATACGCAAGTTAACAGGTACCTGTTTATTTGCAAAAGTGTGTCATAACTTAAACTATCAGTCTATCAATATACAAAATGAGCGTGATACTATAGTCTAAATGTAGTCATTCCATGTACATTTATGTTAGTTTTACGTGAGCATTCACAGCCGCTTCACAGCTCGTTCCTCGTTTTTAATGAGTGTGTTTCCTATATTATAAGGGATGGTCGTTAGTGATCGAAAAAGAAAATTAATGGGGGTTGTCTCGTGATTCATCATATTTAGAAAATCATTATACAACCCTTGAATTTTTTTAATATTTTCAAAAGTGGGTGTGAGTGGATGAAAGAAAAAAGATAATGATAAAAGTATGATAAATATTATTAATTAAAAAAGAGAAAAAAATAGAGACTATTAGTGTAATTATAAGAATGAGGATGGGGTGTGAGATGGATTATGAATGCTCTAGTATACTAACATTAGAGTGTCAATATGCAAAATAAAATACAATAAAATAAAATTATGAGTTAAACAAAATGTATTCGTGCCATCCGACGAGAACTCCTTCATGTTTGGGTTAATATGCCGGCAGGGGCGAAGTATAGTGGAGACCGGGGGGCGCCGTCCCCCCTCTTTTTTTCGTCGGTAGTGTTAAATTTTAGTCCGGCGGTGTAAATTTTTGACCTGGTAATGTAAATTTTTATATAAATATCGAGTTCGTCCCCCTTAAAAAATATTAATTTCGCTTCCGCACCCCCTACGATAATGTTCAAGCTCCACCACTGTATGCCGGAAATGATTTTTGGATTCTCGTCAGTTTTCGAGTTCAAGTCGGTTCGACCAACAAACACAACCTGATTTAACGCACTTGATTTGCATGTTAGTTTCAAAGTCGAATAAGTGTTCACTACCTTTATAACACTAAAATATATGAAATCATTTTATATATTTAGTTTATATAGTTATCTAAAATATGTTTTACACATATAATAAATTTGACAGCGAGCATGTTTTAAAATAAATTTTATGTATACTTAAAGTTTTAACATCAATATTATTCATTATACAATGATCTCTACTATCTTTTAGCCTATTTGTCACGCCAAATCTAAAGGTACACTGGACTTGGATATTAAATGTATATATTGTCGGCATGTATTATTCATATGTAACATGACTTGTTTAAAAATAAGATAATGAGAAATGATGATATCTAAGAAATCGTATGAGATTAATACGGGGGAAAGTGATTTAATGTCATCATAACTTTGACATATTGTTATTATGAAGCTACGTATGAATGTGACTTAATATGATTTAACATATTTTTACTATATGTGGTAAAACAAGAAAAAATATTACTTTTGGACTTGGTAGTTTGGGTAGGAGGACGCCTAAAGAAATATTAGAAAAGTTCACTTTTGACTTTACTTTTCAAATTGGAAACGTGAGTTTTAATAATATTTTTTAGGTATTTTTTAAGGACGGTGGAAACAGCCTTAATAGCATGTCTCTTATAGCTCAGGTATGAGTCATGTCTCAAACAAAATTTCAACCGTCCATTGTTAATTTTGTGGTGAAACTTTTTGCCATAAAAGAATATATACTATTGTAGAGAGTGCCCCTATGGTTACGCAAATGTTACAAAAAGTGCCCCCATCATTACATAAACTAAACTGAAATCTTAAATAATAACATTATTTAGTGTTGAGTGTGGGGCCAACATCGGGGGGGGGGCTCCCCCTTCAAGTACACTAAATTTGCCACTGACGCCATCGTACCACCAAGACGCTCATCGCACCAAGGGACCTTATTGGCGACTAGCGGCGGTGGCGGGTGGAAACAAATGAGGAGGGGATAATTGTGTAGATCCAGGGTTTGGTGGTGATAGCTGTGTGATGGGCAGGGGGTCTCCCCCTCCAAGTACACTGAATTTGCCACTGATGCCATCGTACCACCAAGACACCCATCGCACCAAGGGACCTTATTGGCGACTAGCGGCGGCGGTGGGTGGAAACAAATGAGGAGGGGATAATTGTGTAGATCCAGGGTTTGGTGGTGATAGATGTGTGATGGGAAATAGTAGTGTTGATCTAGGGTTTTTGTTTCTTGATTGAGAGAGAAAGAGATAGATACATAGAGAGAGAGGAGATATTTTGTTTAGTGTCTAGCTTTTTAAATTTGAAATGTGTAAAGAAGTTTGATTAAAATACATTGTTAGCTCCTATTACTAAAAAGACTAAATGTTATTGTAGTTAACAGACTTCTTTAACGCTGTTAATGGGTTAGAGTTAAATAAAATGAATTACTAATGAGTAAAATCATAATTTTAAAACCTTCATAGATAAATCATTATTTGTATCAAACCACAAGTAACAAAAACAAAGTTTACTCTATTTATACTAAATGTAGTTACTGTTAAATTGGTCATTTTATCTCTAATACTTGTACTAATAATA
>CM044003.1:6464706-6657239 GCA_024085815.1 Flaveria linearis
CAATCCTTCAACTGTTTAATTAACTACTGATGAGCAATAACCCAAGAGGTCACGGTTAGCCCAAACCGTGACACTTTGTTTACAAAACTACTGATGAGCAATCCTTCAGCTGTTTAATTAACTACTGATGAGCAATACCCCAAGAGGTCACGGTTAGCCCAAACCGTGACACTTTGTTTACAAAACTACTGATGAGCAATCCTTCATCTGTTTAATTAACTACTGATGAGCAATACCCCAAGAGGTCACGATTAGCAATAACCGTGACGGTTGAGAAACCCTAACTGTCACGTGTTGGTCAAACCGTGACACTTTGTTTACAAAACTACTGATGAGCAATCCTTCAGCTGTTTATATTATTATTATTATTATTATTATTATTATTATTATTATTATTATTATTATTACTATTATTATTATTATTATTATTATTACTATTACTATTAATTATTATATTATTATTATTATTATTATTATTATTATTACTATTACTATTACTAGTTTCACCGTCACATCATTTCTATCTTTTCGTGAATATATAATATAACTATTATTCTTATGATCTGTATTATTTCGTTAGATATTTGAAGAAGCTAAGAAATTCTGCTATGAAACTGGTGTGAAAGTTGCTGTTGCATATGATGGTGCACCGATTTATCCTCAGGTTTATATACTTTTAAAATCATTAACAAACACTATTTTATGGTTTTAATCATTAACAAACGTGCGATTCAGTTCATCTTTTTTTTTCTATCTGCTTAATTAGTCTTTGTAATCTGTTATCTTTAATCTTGATTCAGAACGCGTTGACTTTAATCTTTATGGAGACAAAACGCAGCGCAGATTCTTTGGAAAACTGGTTATGCAGGGTCGGTTTCCTTCTTCCACCGTGCACACTATCCCTTCTTCTTCCTCAACCGCAATAAAAACTCCCAAACCTAACAAAATCAAACACCACCCCCAAATTCAATAGCAATGCATGACGTATAATCGGTGTCACACCCCGACCGACGGCGGAATTGTCACACCCCAACCTTGACGGCGGAAACGTCGAGGTGTGAGAGTTAAGATCGTTCACAGCCACATAACGCTAGCCTTAAATGTAAATATTATTATTATAAGTTGCAAATGCAATTACAATCATAAGTTTCAACATGAAATAAGTCAAAACATAAAACAAAAGTAATCCAAAGCTTTTCATTCTTTAATCTAGGTCCAAATCCTAAATTTATGCAAACTTCAAATGATGACTTCAAACTTGGCATTTCCTGAAACATGTTAAAAATAACGGGTCAACTATAAAGTTGGTGAGTTTCCAAGGGTTTCATATACATAATATCCCATGGGTTTTCAAGTAGCAATTCATGTCATAGGTTATGAGTTAGCAAGTTTATAAAGCACATATAGTACAATCAAACCTCGACTAGATTATATGTTTATATGAGTGGCTAAGTGTACTTGGTTCCCTAGTGCACAAGCATACGGCTCCTAGGAGTCGGCAATACATCGACTTTAGCACCAAATAGGCTTGTCAGGCCCAAAGATCTAAGACGTCGCCAGGCTAGCAATAGTTAATGATTGTAAACAATATATGTAACTCATATAAGACTTACAATAACACAAATAACCATGACAAAATAAAAGTATGAATTGCATGTGCTTTTATAAGATCTAAACGTTTATAAGTGTATGTTGAATAATGTAACATGTTTCACCCCAAAACGGTGTGAAATAGCATAAAAAGGGGCAAGGAAACTCACTTGGATATATGCATAAAGATGATAATAATGATTACAAGATAATCCAAAGTATCCAATACAAGGCACCTAAACATATATTACAAGTTAGAGATTAAGGTTAAAAGTAAGATTAACGTTCAATAGGAATTAGGGTTTTGATAGAATTAAAAGGTTTAGATAAGTTTACAAAGTAATTAATTACATTTTGATTCCATTAGAGGAATTATATATGTATATATAAGTATTTTAGAAATGAATTTAAGTACAAATAATTCTCTATAATTATGTAAGATTAATTGGAATAACGTATTGATTAATAACAAATTATTAATCTAAACCATTAGTTAAAGTGTAACTTATAAGAAATAATATTCTTAAAATATATATAATTTTACAATTATCATGATAAATCTTAATTAATATAATGCCTATTAATATTATAAAGATTTATTGTTTCAAGTCTAATAATTATTTAAAAGGGAAAAAAATTTAAATATAAAAGCTAGATAAACATTAGAGATAATTATGTGTTTAAAAATAAAGTTTGGACAAAAATTTATTATTTATTATTTGAAAACAATAATAATTAGTAAGCTAAAACAAGAAAATAATCCAATTGTGATGTTTTGTTAAGATAAACAAATTTTAAAGTCTATTTTATAAGATATTTAACTAGTTATATTATTTGTTTTAATAAAATGTTAAGATATTATAAGAAATAAATTTTCAGAAAATATTCAAAGGCTTTTGAAAATATTTGGAATTTACAGATTTAATTTTTATATACATTAAAAATTTTCTGAAATTTATGTTATGCCTAAAAACCTTTAAAAATAAAACATGAGTTCGAACCCGGGACCTCATGTTTAACGGGCAGTGTCTTATCCAGTGAACCAAGGCTTACAGCCGCGATGGATGACCGTTTTAAATTTTTAAGAACACAATCAAGAAAAACCCCAAACTCCTTAAGAACCCTAGATTCATCCTCGATCAAATTGAAGTATCAATCAATGCTGTTAACAGAAATGATCATAGGGTTTTTGATCCCCAACTAAAATCGAGTTTATAGCCGTGTTTAATTACCTGATTCGATTGTAGGAAATGATAAGAACGAATGATGACCGTCGCGACTGAGACCGAGTTCGATTGTGGTTCAAATGATGATGTTAATCCAATCAGTTGCACAGAAAGTTTCCAATGATGCTAATGATCGAAAGCCCTCTATTAATTTCGAAAATTGAAGCACGAATGATGGTGTTCGAGTGTCGAGCAGGTCGCGGTATTCTTGGTGATTGTAACACTATGTTTGTGTGCTTTCAGGTGAAATTGAGAGCTGTAGACGTTTAGGTTTAGTTAGATGATTGTGTATATTCGATTAATTAGATTATTATTGTCGTTTAATGCTCGAACGGATAATGAGTTGAAGTGTTTCGGTTATGTGTTTGATTCGTTTAGTAACCGTTGTTTAAACGCGTTTAATCTGTGCATTCAAGTTCGTAGTGGTTCTAGAAGAGTTGAGAAACGGTTTTTGGGTGAAAATCGGTTGAAAATCGGGTGTTTGGGCCATGGCCGGAGCCGCGCCGGAGGGTGGCCGGAAGGCCGCCGGAAAAACGGGGTTAAGGGGGAGGATTGGTTGGGTTTTTACAATGTTACAAAAATGGTCCCTGTAGTTTCAAGTTCTATTATTTTAAGCCCAATTTCCATTTAAAGTTTGTAAATTGACAAACTAACCCCCCTAACTTAATTAATTTTAAGTTTTAACATTATTAAGTTTAAATAGTTTTTATAAATTATTATAATTATTAATATTATTATTATTATTATTATTATTACTACTATTAATTGTATTATTATTATAATTACTATAAGCTTGATTATTATTGTTATAATAATTATTATTAATCTTATTAGTATTGTTATCATTATCATTATTATTATTAGTTATATTATTAATATTATAGTTATGATTATTATTAATATTATTTACCCTAGTTTTTATTAACAATAATAACAATATAATTTATTATTATTGTCATTATTATTACAACTAAAACCCAAATTAAAAGATAAACACAATTAACCCATGATTTATACAAAAGACAATAATGGCCCTTAAAGGAAAACTAACAAAGTTAACTTTTACTTAACAAAAATACGAGATGTTACAGTCTCCCCAACTTTTAAGAATTTCGTCCCGAAATTAAGAATGAAACTTAAACGAACAGGCGGGTTTAAATGAAAGATAAGCGTACAAACGGACAGTGATAGACGTTTGATTACAGATGAGATATTTCACTTTAGGGAATCCTTCAAGTCTCTTGACATAATACATGTCAACTTGAACTCTTCCAGTGAAATACGAGACGTTTTGAGAGAAAACATTGGAAATGATGACGAGTTACCATGGTATCACAACTTTCAGTATATAATTTCGTGGTAAGGTGATGTCTAGAAATCAATAAAAGACCAATAATGATAAGAAAGGTTAACCGTCGGAATTTAAGAATCCCTAACGTCACTATATGAAACGATCTTAACGAATATCTTGTAAATATGTATTTCTCCTTTGACCAAACATCGATCTAAGAATAATACGATATGCGAAGAATTTGGAATGAGTTCACGACGATGATTAGGAACATTATTAAAAGCAGAAATGAATCGGTTATCCAAAATAACGATCGATGTTTTAACGTCATACCACGGCATACGAATATTTGAAACAGATACAAGTAATTTTCTCACCCGTTATCCCACATAAGTCAATATGAAATTAGCCAATCGGTCTATAATGCACCAATTGTCATCATGACCTTTAAAATAAGAAGCATTTAGTGAATGAAAAGTTAAGCAGGAGATTCACAGGAACACGGAGGTTAGGTTTTGTCATATGTAAAGGTAAGACGTTTGGACACATGCCAAGTTATGTCTTTTCTTTTATGCCAAACCCATGACTACAAATTACGAAACTTTATGAACCATTATGTCCACATCGCAATGAGGATAATAACGAGTCTTGTTGTTCAAAACCACGATAGAATTTCAATGATTTTCAAGGTGAAGAGTTCAAAAACGATTCAAGAAATGACGCAAACAATAAGAAAGGTATTTGTAAACATGTTTTGCAAGGTAACAAATTTTCAAATGCAGATTGCATACGTAATTCATCAAACAATAGGATAGGTATTTGATAATACCTTTATTTGACAAAAGATTATTTAGGAAGACTATACTTATGGGTTTGATGATATCTCAAAATGAAAGTTGATAAGTAAGGAATAAATGATTCCATATAGCTAGATCAAATCAAAACATGAAGATAAAGGAAAAGAAATCGATTTAAGAATTTACATACTCCAAGCTCGGAATCAAAATCAACCTAGAGTGATCGGGTCTCCTTTCAAGTTCAGAGATCATGCTTTGGCTTGCTAGGTCGAAACACTAATCATTGTTTCACCCTTCAAGTTACTACATGTTTCTCGTCACTTGATTACAACCTTGATAAGTTGATGATCAAGAAATGTGAATAGTAATCAAGGTGTGGTTTTCACTCCTAACTTGATGGTGTACTCCCAAGGTATGACCACTAACTTACCAATCAAAAAGTTCGATCCCCAACTCATTGTTAAGGATCCATAGAAATAAGACGAGTTAACTCACCATTAAGGTAAGGGAAATCACTCCTATCTTAACGGTGAAGTTTTACAGAAACAAAATATAACAAGACGAACTTCCTCATCAAAATACAGAATTCACTCCTACTTTAATGAGGTCGTTTTATTTGAGAAATACAATCCATGAAAATAAATTATTCTCAAGGTATGGAACTCACGCCTATCTTGATGATTGAATTTCATAATAACAAGAAAACAATCGGAAATTGACAATTGTCACCAAAGTACGGGTTTCAACCCTATTTTGGTGAGATCATGTCATTCGTGAAATGCAAGTTCCAATGAGAATAATTGAAGTCAATCCTCAAGATAAGGAATCACCCCGATCCAGAGAATGAAATCTCCTAACACACACAATTGGAAACCATTTATCGAAACAAATAGAGAACCATCAAAGTAAGGGAATCACCCCTGTTTTGATGAGTTAGAATCATTTAGGAGGTACGAATGTTCTTAGTCATAGCTTGACTTACAAACTCTTGCATCTCCCATGGTGCAAACGGTACGAAGTTTGACTTAACAGCGAAAGGAAAAGAATATCAATTAGAAGTTCAGGAAATTTCAAGTTTCATCAATGTAACAAAGAGAAAATCATGCTTACAAGCTTAAGATCAAAGTTCGAGACAACAGAATTTGTTATGGTGTTCAAATCTTGGATGGCTTAAATCGGGAAGACGAAATCAAGGACAAGAATGATTCAATCATCATAGTGAGATGTGAACATTCGATTCACAATCAAAAGGAATACATGGACTTCTCAAGATATGAGGTCAGCCATAACCTTGTTGAAGACACGTGTACTTATAAGTGGTAACAAAGTTATAATTAGTTTATTTGATCATTGGGGTGAGTGACCACTTATAATATTTGAGTTAACAAAATTAACATTCAATTAGCAAAGTATCCCGAGATGTAGGAATTCCACCTACAACATTGAATGTATTTAGTTATGGGACACACCCTTATGAAGATTTGAAAACCATAAGTAATGATTTAAAGTTTTAAAGATCTTTCGGTTTAGATTCCCAATATCTTTGGGTATAACAAGAGTCATGTATACGTTGATCAAGGTATAGAAATAGCTACATGAAACGCCTAGCGTGTAACGATGTTTAAACGTAGGAGTTGAAAGGTAAGACGAGTTCAATATCACAGGAACATTATGTATGATAGGAATGAGAAGAAACCAGTTCAAGGAATCAAAGATTTTTAAGATATAAAGAGGATGGTTCCATTTAGTAACGCATTACCATTTGGAATCGTTGACACGTCAAGGTAAATTGACCCACTTGCCTTAGAGACTTGTGTATGTTGACCATAGTTTATCACTCATCCCAGAAATCCCCAGGTAAGCATAACTGGTCTCGCAATGAGATTTATACGATATGCTTGCCTTAGCCCGAAGGCCTTTTGCCAGGAAATCCAGAATACAGGTGTCTATGGTCACACAAATTTCTTAGGTTCATGAAATCAAAACCTTGATGAGATTTTCAATGATTAGACATAGAGTCTAAGGAATTAAACCCACGATAGGTAGTGTAGATTCCACACGACGTCGAGAATAAGTTTAGGAAGTGTTATTTGTCGGGGAGAGTCAAAGAGTCAAAGTTAAGTTTAGGGAGACAAGTAACTAAGTTTAAGCATACATAAGGCAATTCCTATGCTAAGGCATCAAGTTGCACAAAAGGCATAGCATTATGTAGCACGCAGACAATAAGTAAGCACAAAAATATAATGATCTTTCTATGAGGTTCATGCATAAGCTATAGTCTAGGTCACCATTTCTAATAACCTAAATCCCTATAGTTATGGGCTCTGATACCAATCTGTCACACCCCAACCTTGACGGCGGAAACGTCGAGGTGTGAGAGTTAAGATCGTTCACAGCCACATAACGCTAGCCTTAAATGTAAATATTATTATTATAAGTTGCAAATGCAATTACAATCATAAGTTTCAACATGAAATAAGTCAAAACATAAAACAAAAGTAATCCAAAGCTTTTCATTCTTTAATCTAGGTCCAAATCCTAGATTTATGCAAACTTCAAATGATGACTTCAAACTTGGCATTTCCTGAAACATGTTAAAAATAACGGGTCAACTATAAAGTTGGTGAGTTTCCAAGGGTTTCATATACATAATATCCCATGGGTTTTCAAGTAGCAATTCATGTCATAGGTTATGAGTTAGCAAGTTTATAAAGCACATATAGTACAATCAAACCTCGACTAGATTATATGTTTATATGAGTGGCTAAGTGTACTTGGTTCCCTAGTGCACAAGCATACGGCTCCTAGGAGTCGGCAATACATCGACTTTAGCACCAAATAGGCTTGTCAGGCCCAAAGATCTAAGACGTCGCCAGGCTAGCAATAGTTAATGATTGTAAACAATATATGTAACTCATATAAGACTTACAATAACACAAATAACCATGACAAAATAAAAGTATGAATTGCATGTGCTTTTATAAGATCTAAACGTTTATAAGTGTATGTTGAATAATGTAACATGTTTCACCCCAAAACGGTGTGAAATAGCATAAAAAGGGGCAAGGAAACTCACTTGGATATATGCATAAAGATGATAATAATGATTACAAGATAATCCAAAGTATCCAATACAAGGCACCTAAACATATATTACAAGTTAGAGATTAAGGTTAAAAGTAAGATTAACGTTCAATAGGAATTAGGGTTTTGATAGAATTAAAAGGTTTAGATAAGTTTACAAAGTAATTAATTACATTTTGATTCCATTAGAGGAATTATATATGTATATATAAGTATTTTAGAAATGAATTTAAGTACAAATAATTCTCTATAATTATGTAAGATTAATTGGAATAACGTATTGATTAATAACAAATTATTAATCTAAACCATTAGTTAAAGTGTAACTTATAAGAAATAATATTCTTAAAATATATATAATTTTACAATTATCATGATAAATCTTAAATTAATATAATGCCTATTAATATTATAAAGATTTATTGTTTCAAGTCTAATAATTATTTAAAAGGGAAAAAAATTTAAATATAAAAGCTAGATAAACATTAGAGATAATTATGTGTTTAAAAATAAAGTTTGGACAAAAATTTATTATTTATTATTTGAAAACAATAATAATTAGTAAGCTAAAACAAGAAAATAATCCAATTGTGATGTTTTGTTAAGATAAACAAATTTTAAAGTCTATTTTATAAGATATTTAACTAGTTATATTATTTGTTTTAATAAAATGTTAAGATATTATAAGAAATAAATTTTCAGAAAATATTCAAAGGCTTTTGAAAATATTTGGAATTTACAGATTTAATTTTTATATACATTAAAAATTTTCTGAAATTTATGTTATGCCTAAAAACCTTTAAAATAAAACATGAGTTCGAACCCGGGACCTCATGTTTAACGGGCAGTGTCTTATCCAGTGAACCAAGGCTTACAGCCGCGATGGATGACCGTTTTAAATTTTTAAGAACACAATCAAGAAAACCCCAAACTCCTTAAGAACCCTAGATTCATCCTCGATCAAATTGAAGTATCAATCAATGCTGTTAACAGAAATGATCATAGGGTTTTTGATCCCCAACTAAAATCGAGTTTATAGCCGTGTTTAATTACCTGATTCGATTGTAGGAAATGATAAGAACGAATGATGACCAGTCGCGACTGAGACCGAGTTCGATTGTGGTTCAAATGATGATGTTAATCCAATCAGTTGCACAGAAAGTTTCCAATGATGCTAATGATCGAAAGCCCTCTATTAATTTCGAAAATTGAAGCACGAATGATGGTGTTCGAGTGTCGAGCAGGTCGCGGTATTCTTGGTGATTGTAACACTATGTTTGTGTGCTTTCAGGTGAAATTGAGAGTTGTAGACGTTTAGGTTTAGTTAGATGATTGTGTATATTCGATTAATTAGATTATTATTGTCGTTTAATGCTCGAACGGATAATGAGTTGAAGTGTTTCGGTTATGTGTTTGATTCGTTTAGTAACCGTTGTTTAAACGCGTTTAATCTGTGCATTCAAGTTCGTAGTGGTTCTAGAAGAGTTGAGAAACGGTTTTTGGGTGAAAATCGGTTGAAAATCGGGTGTTTGGGCCATGGCCGGAGCCGCGCCGGAGGGTGGCCGGAAGGCCGCCGGAAAAACGGGGTTAAGGGGGAGGATTGGTTGGTTTTTTACAATGTTACAAAAATGGTCCCTGTAGTTTCAAGTTCTATTATTTTAAGCCCAATTTCCATTTAAAGTTTGTAAATTGACAAACTAACCCCCCTAACTTAATTAATTTTAAGTTTTAACATTATTAAGTTTAAATAGTTTTTATAAATTATTATAATTATTAATATTATTATTATTATTATTATTACTACTATTAATTGTATTATTATTATAATTACTATAAGCTTGATTATTATTGTTATAATAATTATTATTAATCTTATTAGTATTGTTATCATTATCATTATTATTATTAGTTATATTATTAATATTATAGTTATGATTATTATTAATATTATTTACCCTAGTTATTTTATTAACAATAATAACAATATAATTTATTATTATTGTCATTATTATTACAACTAAAACCCAAATTAAAAGATAAACACAATTAACCCATGATTTATACAAAAGACAATAATGGCCCTTAAAGGAAAACTAACAAAGTTAACTTTTACTTAACAAAAATACGAGATGTTACAGGAATCATCGGAGCGGACGAGGGAATGATTGATTGTTCATAACTCATGATTGTCTAATAGTGAAATAATATTAAAATCAGATTACATGATAGCATATGTTAACATAAGCAAATACAACAGTTAAAGTCACAAATAGTAATTGTCTTTTGTTTTGACTAAGTTCGGGTTTATAGAGCATGTAGAAGTCCAAACTTGCTTAACCTGAAATCATGTGAGAAAATAAAGTCAGCTAACGATTAGCTGGTGAGTAATCACAGTTTTGAGTATACGTATAGATGATTGATTGATTGAGAATAATCCAATTCACAAGGTAACGTTAAGACTTATATTGCAATATTAAAGCACATAGATACACTGACACAATAACAACCCCTTGACTTGACACTTGCATATAATAGACTCTACACATACACCATAGATTAACTCCTGCCTCTGGCACAATCACCACTCGTAAGCCATATAGGGTGGGTTATCCAAACCAGTGATCTACCATTGATACCAGGATTGATTGATTGAATTAGGGTTTTACAGTCGTCCAGTAGATCTACCATTGATACCAGGATTGATTGATTGAATTAGGGTTTTACAGTCGTCCAGTTTATCATAGTATGTTCACATAATTGCAAGTAATAACATAACCTGTCTTGAATTGAATTTAGAATGAAACAACAATAGAATATCATGATTGAATATATTGTATCACATGATTTCCCCCAAATAGGAAATGATATAAAAAGGGAATATGAATACTCACTTGATTGATAGGATTTGAATTTGGATGTGATAGATTAGACACCAACGATTTCCTTATAATTAACCTAAGGAACGGTGTCTCGAATTATTAGAATAATAGTGATTTTAGAATTGGGAATGTGATAGGGTTTCCATTTGGTTTTGAATGGTAGTTTAAATTAACTAATTTATTTAATTTGAATGTCTCGAAATAAATAAAATGAATTTATTGAAAATGATTATGTTTAAAATTAAATTAAACGTATCAATATGCGTAACCGTTTGATTTATGTTAAAGTGTGGAAAAACAAATAATTAATTTTATTAATTAATTATGTCAATTAATTAAAGTATTTTAATTATTTAAATGACTAAAAGAAATAAAAATGTTTTTTTGGAATGATTTAAATATAAAACTTTTTATATTTAATCATGATTTAAACAATAATAAATATTATTTGAATAAATTAAAAGTAGTACCGTGTCGAATAATAATTAATAAATTAAATTATTATTAAAAGTTCACTTTTGTTTTAATAATTTTGTATTATTTGTAGTTTTATTTATTTAAAACATTTAATAAAAAATAGATAAAGTGTTAAAATAAATTTCAGAAAAATAATTTTAGTTGTTTAAAAATTTTAATGTTTGTAAAAACATTTTTATAATTTTTTACAAATTTTTTTATAATTTTTAGAGGCCAAAAAGCTTTTAAAAAATGTTGGAGGTTGCCCGGGTTCGAACCCGGGACCTCTAGTATGTATTGTGAGCACAGAACCATCAAACCAAGGGCCGTGGCCACGTTAGGATCCGGTTTTCAATTGTTTTAAACAAGATTTCACCAAAACCCCAAATTCCACTATGAACCCTAGATCGAATCCCGACCAATTGATCGCGAATTCGATTATGATAGTATCTGAAATCATAGGGCTTTGATTGCCCGTGTATAATCGAGTATGTAGGTGTGTCGAATTACCTATATGGTGTTCGTTTGAAGTTAAACCCAATGAAGAACAGGTCGCGGCACTCGTGTCAATCGAATGATGCTCAAACGATGATTTTAATCAATTTAACTTGTAGACAGCTTCGGATGATGATTAAGAGCAATAGCCCCTTATCAAATGCGATTGAAATCGATCGGAGGTTGTTTTAAAATTGAGTTGCAGGTCCGACTTGTAATGGTGATTGAATGTGGTGTTTGTGTGTGTTTCGGATGAAATTGAACTTAAAGGAAAGTTATAACGATTAAATGATTGTGTGTGTTCAATTAATTTGATTATCATCGATTGTTAGTGCGATTTGTGGCTGTAAAGTTGACCGAAGTGGGTGAGGTTCTAGATCGCACTTAGAATGTTTGATTTTTAAATTGTTCGTGGTGGTTGAGTTCGAATCTATCATGCGGGTTTGTCGGGGTTTTAATTTTGTTGAAGACGGGGTGGTTTTGGAGATTGGGGGTCGCCGGGATACGGCCGGAGAGTGGCCGGAGGTGGCCGACGGGCGGTGGTGGGGGATTTAAAAAAGTTTACACTTTTACCCCCTGAGGTTTGATGTGTTTAATATTTCATGTTTAAAACTTAATTTTAAGTTTCAAAAATTACCTATTAACCCCCTGGACTTTATTATTATTATTATTATTGTTATTATTTTTATCATCATTATTATCATTATTGGTATTATTATTATTATTATTATCATTATTATTATTAATACTATTATTATTATTATTAATGCTATTTTATTATTATTATTATTATTATTTTTTTTTTTGAAAATATGCGATGTTACAGTCTCCCCTGCTTTAGAAATTTCGTCCCGAAATTTGTTCACGAGGAAGCTGAAATGAAATGATGAGAATACTAGGATTTCATTTGGTCCTCACGTTCCCAGGTGAATTCTGGGCCACGTTTAGATTCCCAGCAGACTTTGACAATGGGTATCCGACTGCGTTTGAGTTGTTTGACTTCCCGATCCATAATTTCCACAGGTTTCTCAATAAAGTGCATAGATTCATCAATTTGGACTTCGTCGAGTGGAATGTGGAGATTTCATCGGCAAGACATTTCTTGAGATTTGAAACATGAAACGTCGGATGTATATTGCTAAGTTCTTGGGGTAGTTCAAGCTTGTAGGCCACTTTCCCAATTCGTTCAGGCACTTTGAATGAGACCACATAACGAGGTGCTAGTTTCCCTTTTTTCCAAAGCGAATCACTCTCTTCCAAGGTGATACCTTAAGAAGTACGAGATTTTCGACATTGTATTCCATGGGTTTACGTCTTTTATCAGCATAATGCTTTTGACGATTTCTAGCAGCGAGCAAATTATCACGGATCTTATGAATTTTGTCGGTTGTTTCTTGTATCAATTCCGGACCAGTAATCTGTGATTCACCAACTTCAGACCATACAAGGCCTCAAATGGTGCCATCTGTTGGTCTGGTAACTGTTATTGTAAGAGAATTCAATCAACGGAAAATGGGAATCCCACGATCCACTGAAATTAATGACACAAGCCTGGAGCATATCCTCGAGGGTTTGTATCGTTCTTTCAGTCTGACCGTTGGTTTGCGGTTGATAAGCTGTGTTAAGATTCAGTTGAGTTTCGAGAGATGATTGGAGACTTTTCCAGAAACGAGAGATGAAGCGACCATCGCGATAAGAGATGATATCTTTACTTGACAAAAGATTGTTTAGGAAGACTACCATCACGTAATCAGGTGTTGATGATATCTCAAAATGAAAGTCGAAATAAGGAATAAATGGTTTGATGTAGCTAGATCAAGTCAAAACATGAAGATAAAAGAAATCGATTTAAGAATTTAAATGTCCAAGTTAGGATTCAAAATCAACCTAAAACGATCGGGTCTCTTTTCAAATTCAGAGATCATGCTTTGGCTTGATAGGTCGAAACACTAACATTATTTCACCCTTCAAGTTAATACATGCGTCTCGTCACTTGATTACAACCATGGTAAGTTGGAGATCAAGAAATGAGAATAGTCATCAAGGTATGGTTTTCACCCCTACTTGATGGTGTACTCTCAAGGTATGACACTAACTTACCAATCAAAAGTTTGATCTCAACTCATTGTTGAGGATCCACAGAAATAAGACGAGGTAACTCACCATTAAGGTAAGGGAAATCACTCCTATCTTAACGATGAAGTTTACAAAAATAAAATATAACAAGATGAACTTCTTCATCAAAATCCGGAATTCACTCCTACTTTGATGAGGTCGTTTCATTTGAGAAAATACAATCCAAAAAATGAAAATATCATCATGGTATGAAATTATGCTTATCTTGATGATTGAGCTTCATTAACAAGAAAACATCAAAGATTAACATTTTGGTGAGATCATGTCATTTGTGAAATGTAAGTTCCAAAGAGAATAATTGAAATCAGTCCTCGAGATAAGGAAATCACCCTAATTCAGAGGATGAAATTTCATAAAACACATCATTGGAAACCATTTATTGAAACGAATAAATAATCATCGCCAAAGTAAGGGAATCACCCCTGGTTTGATGAGTTAGAATCATTAGGAGATATGAGTGTCCTTAGTCATAGGTTGACTTGCAAACTCTTGCATCTCCCACGGTGCAAACGGTTCAAAGTTCGACTTACAACGAAAGGAAAAGTATCTCAATTAGAAATTTAGAAATTTTCAAATTACATCAATGTACAAAAGGAAATCACGATTACAAATCTTGAATTACATCATGAAGACGAAATCAAGGACAAGAATTATTCAACACCACATCATTGGTGGCTTGAGCTTGTTGAGCATTAATGTTGAAAGCACGTCCTTGAGCCGTAGGAACTGGGATGACAAGTTGAGGGCATCGATTGCGAAAATGTTCGGATCACCACATTGATAGCATGCACGACCCTGGGTAATTGCAGGAAGATGTTGGTGAACTGGTGCATGGTCGGAGCTTTAGCAGCACTCCTGCACACGTTGAATGTATGACCCAAACGACCACAGTTTGTGCATTGACGACACTGAGTGTTAGCGGGATGATGGTAATTGCAGATGTTACACAGTGGATGGGGTCTGACGTATGGCTTTCTCATCAGCGATTGGTTGTTTACCGCTTGTTGATGTGTTGGAGGGACTTGAGTAATTGGCACAGCAGGGGTAATCACAGCAAAATTTGAGATTGAGCCTTCCTCTTCTTGTTCCTGAAGGCTCGGGTTGGTCGGTTTTGACGGTCTCGTTAGAAAGTTTATCGGTATTCTTCTTCGATCCTTTCCTGGTTAAGGAACCAGCTTTCACATGATTATCGGTTAACTGTGCAGCCAGCCTGATAGCATCTTCTAGTGTTGAAGGATTCCTTCCTAGCACCGTATCCTGAATCTGCATGGGTAGTCCACCAATGTATTTCTCGATGGCTCGGGAGGTAGGGGTAGCAGATGTGGTACCAAAAGGCTCAGTTCGTGGAATCGGTTAGTGTATGCGAGGTTCTCGCCACTGTCTTGGGTTAACTCCCAGAATTCAGCTTCCAGTTTACGGACTTTATTTCTTGGGCAGAACTCTTTAGTCATGAGCTCCTTAACTTCAGTCCATGTTAAGGCTAGAGCAGTTTCAGTTCCACGGGTTCGTTTCTCTCCGTTCCACCAAGTAAGTGCGCGTTTCTGGAGAACACTTGTGGCATATCGGACTTTCAGATTTTCAGGGCATTCACTGTTTAGGAAAGTGTTCTCCATGCTTTCGAACCACTGTAGTAATCCAGTAGCACCTTCAGTTCCACTGAACTTAGTGGGTTGCAAGAACTGAAATGTTGTAAATACAAGTTCGGGGAGGGTTTGGTGCAGTTGGGTTTTGAACAGCATTATTGCCTTGGTTCAAATGGGTAAGTAGAGTTGGGATGACCGCAGAACTTCACGTGCTACAATAGCAGAAATCTTACGGCCAGAGTTTCTAGACCGTAAACGGATTTGACGAGAAGACATTCTGGAATATCATTAAGATATTTTATGAAATTGGATTAATATGAGCTATACGACAATCGTGGATTTGGCATAATAACAATGATATGTTCCAAGTGTAATCGTTTGATTCGTAAAACAAGCGAATACGTTGTCTAATCAAAGTATTGGGTCAATCACAACTTGTTGAAGACATGCGTACATATAAGCAGATACTCATCCCGAGGGTTCCAGGTAAGGTAGACAGGTCCATCGGTTGGTTTGGATTTATGCGAATACCTTGCCTAGACAGAACCCCCCGAGATACAGGCATCCCACTCTTCCAGCATTACATGTATTCGTTGTGAGACACAGACTTTGTCGAGATTTGAAACCATGAATAACAATCGAGTTGTGGAGTTTGAAATCACTTGAATTAGGCACACAAAGAATCACATAAGACATATAATCACATAAACAAATATAAACTATAAGGCACATAAATCCTATCTAAGCATGTAAAATACATGAGAGGACTCATGTGTAGGGTTCTAGTTATAGTCTAGGTCATTCCATTTCTAATACCTATTCCCTATAACCATGGCTCTGATACAATCTGTCACACCCCGACCGACGGCGGAATCATCGGAGCGGACGAGGGAATGATTGATTGTTCATAACTCATGATTGTCTATAGTGAAATAATTTAAAATCAGATTACATGATAGCATATGTTTTAACATAAGCAAATACAACAGTTAAAGTCACAAATAGTAATTGTCTTTTGTTTTGACTAAGTCCGGTCTTATATGAGCATGTAGAAGTCCACAAACTTGCTTAACCTGAAATCATGTGAGAAAATAAAGTCAGCTAACGAATTAGCTGGTGAGTATCACAGTTTTGAGTATACGTATAAATTGATTGATTGATTGAGAATAATCCAATCACAAGGTAACGTTTAAGACTTATATTGCAATAGTAAAGCATATAGAAACTGACATAAAACAACCCTTGACTTGACACTTGCATATAATAGACTCTACACATACCCATAGATTAACCCCTGCCTCTGGCACAATCACCACTCGTAAGCCCTATGGGTGGGTTATCCAAACCAGTAGATCTACCATTGAACCAGGATGATTGATTGAATTAGGGTTTTACTGTCGTCCAGTTTATCATAGTATGTTCACATAATTGCAAGTAATAACATAACCTGTCTTGAATTGAATTTAGAATGAAACAACAATAGAATATCATGATTGAATATTGTATCACATGATTTCCCCCAAATAGGAAATGATATAAAAAGGGAATATGAATACTCACTTGATTTGAGATTTGAATTTGGACATGATAGATTAGACACCAACGATTTCTTATAATTAACCTAAGGAACGGTGTCTCGAATTAGAATAATAGTGATTTTAGAATCTGGGAATGTAATAGGGTTTTCATTTGATTTTGAATGGTAGTTTAAATTAACTAATTTATTTAATTTGAATGTCTCGAAATAAATAAAATGAATTTATTGAAATAATTATGTTTAAAATTTAAATTAAACGTATCAATATGCGTAACCGTTGATTTATGTTACAGTGTGGAAAAACAAATCATTAATTTTATTAATTAATTATGTCAATTAATTAAAGTATTTTAATTATTTAATGACTAAAAGAAATAAAAATGTTTTTTGGAATGATTTAAATATAAAACTTTATATTTAATCATGATTTAAACAATAATAAATATTATTTGAATAAATTAAAAGTAGTACCGTGTCGAATAATAATTTAATAAATTAATTATTATTAAAAGTTCACTTTTGTTTAAATAATTTTGTATTATTTGTAGTTTTATTTATTTAAAACATTAATAAAAATAGATAAAGTGTTAAATAAATTTCAGAAAAATAATTTTAGTGTTTAAAATTTTAATGTTTGTAAAACATTTTTATAATTTTTTACAAATTTTTTTAATTTTTTAGAGGCCTAAAAAGCTTTAAAAAATGTTTGAGGTTGCCCGGTTCGAACCCGGGACCTCGTATGTAGTGTGAGCACAGAACCATGACGGGTGGTTCAAGGAACAACCTTTATGATGATTAAACGCGTAACATTCTCTCTTTTAATCATGTAATTATCTTGAATTAGATAACTGCAGTTGCTTTTGTTTCAGGCACATTATGGAGCTTAATAAGGAGAGAACGCAGCTTTGGACGGACCACGACGGGATGGCGAAAGACAGGATGGAAGAAAGAACAAAACAAGAAAAGTGGGGTCTACCGTAATTTACGGTAGCCACGTAAATTACGGTGGCCCCCAAACATGCATTTTTCCACCGTACGGCAGAAGCTTCCCACCGTATCAAACTTATGGCTACCGTAACTTACGGTGGATACCGTAAGTTACGGTAGGGGATTTCCTGGAAAGTGTTTACAATTTAAAAACCACAAGTGGATGTGCTTTTGCTCAATAGATGGAATTGTGACGAGTCTTTGGCTGGAAAGAGGGAACTTTTGGTGGTTTGTTTTGTTATAAACATTGAAAAGCATTTTGTGGATTATCACTCTCTTTGAACAAAACACATCGGGTATTTGAGATTCAAGATTTTCTTTGGCCAAGCTTTTGGTTGATACTCTTGGTTGTGTTGAAGAACAGAATATTGTGGTAATTTGATCCTTGTTATGTATTTGGTTGTTATGATTATCTTTTGAATCTTGTTCTTGTGCATAAAACTATGAGAGCTAAACTTCTTTGGGTTTTCCCCCGGTTTTCATATTGTAAGATTATGGTTTGTTAACGTTTGAAAACTAATTGCATCATTGTGTTTTGTATTTGATTGCTTGAACATTTATGTTAGTATTTTGATCTTAACTTGAATTCCCAAAATGCATGAATGAGTATGATTTGTCTTTGAGAAATGGAGTTGGTCATGTGTGCTATGTAGATGTAGAGTTTGAATGTTCATGTGTAATGAAGTGTATTATTGTCCGTAATTAACGTTGACAATTCTTGACACCTAAGCCTTGTAATGATGAACTCGTTAGCATGACTCACATCTTTGATGCAAATTAGTTGGATTAGTAGCACCATAATTTATGATATCAACCGGGGGTGAACCTTGTTATTAAACTTAGTTTTGTCAACCATTGTTCTAAGTTTCTTAAGTTTTGTTAATCATTTTTAAGCAACCTTTGTTTTGTTCATTCCTTTGTATTGAACAAAATCTCAACACCATCTCAAGTAAACATATAAAATCTTTTATAAACAAAATAGCAAGCTTCATAATTAATTTGTTAGTCCAATTCAAATCTAAACACAAACCACATACTCCTTGTGATTCGACCCCTTCTTACCATTTGCTACATAGTTTTGGTATTAAGGAACTATATAAATACTATCTTTGACTAGTGCACGCGACAAGCCGTCAAATTTTGGCGCCGTTGCCGGGTAAGATAATTGGGGTCAATGTACCTCAAGTGTGGGGATGGGGAGAAATTTTGAAGTTTTTTTTTTAAAAAAAAAAAAAAAAAAAAAAAACTTCAAAATTTCTCCACCCCAATTTGTTGAAGGGGTGGTGGAAGACAATTTGTTGAAGCGGTGGAAGATTGCCAAGTGATACAACCGTGAATCCACAACATCAAGCTCAAATTCTAAAAGCACACGCGAGGTATCAATTAATAAACTTACTTTGCGTAGTGGTAGTGAGGGTGAAAGTAGCCAAACGGGTCAAAATGAAAATTTTTCTGAAAATCTAAAACCAAACCCGTTGAGGTTACACAAACTCCTAAGGCTAAGGAAAAGGTGGTGGAGGGTAATACCGTCCCTTTTCCCGAAGCTCTTAAGGCACCCTTGCAAAAAGTGGTAAAGAAGAGAGGTCCACAACAAGATGAAATATGGGAGATTTTTAAACAAGTAAAAATTAATTTACCACTTTAGATGCAATCAAACAAGTTCCTTCATATGCTAAGTACTTAAAAGAACTATGTACCCAAAAGAGAGCTCACAATTCCCTAAAAAGCTTGATTTGACTGAAAATGTGAGCTCTATTCTTTCGGGTGCCCTTCCACCTAAGCTACAAGACCGGGAGCGCGCCCATTATACCTCTTCAAGTGGGAGAATTCAAAATGACAAGGGCATTCTTGGATCTTGGTGCTAGTGTAAGTATTTTACCGGGTAGCTTGTATGATCAATACGACTTTGGTCCGCTTCAAGAAGCTAAGACCACCGTGGTATTAGCCGATTTAACACCCAAGCTTCCCCGTGGGATAATTACTGATGTGATAGTAAAAGTTGAGAATTTTTATTACGGTGGACTTTTAGTACTTGATTATGTTTCCATAGATCAAACCAAACAACCTACGGTTATCTTAGGTCGACCATTTTTGGCAACTTCAAATGCTCAAATCAATTGTAAAACGGGAACGGTTGACATGACATTTGGTAACAATAGGTTGAGACTTAATGTATTTTCAGGTATGACTGACCCTCCTATCAATGATGAATGCTACATAGCCGACATTATTGATGAGTGTATACCTCTATGCGACATGGTCGTTGAAGAGGAAAACACAATGGAGGATTGTTTCATGTTTGACAGGTTGAGAGTGGAAACTGAAAAGCAATTAGAGGAAGAAGAAAAGGAGATAATGAGTGCTGCCATGAGGAGCGTGAACGACCACCATGGTCGGTTCAAGTGGAGCCACTACCGAGAAGATTGACACCGGGTTGAAACCTTCATTGCAAGAACCACCACAAGTTGAATTGAAAGAATTACCAAAGCATTTAAAATATGCTTTCCTTGGTAAGAATGAAACTTTACCTGTTATTATTGCTTCTAATCTATCCATTGAACAGGAGGTGCGTTGATGGAGAAGTGTTGATTGCTAACAAGGAGGTGATTGGATGGACCATTGCGGATCTAAAAGGAATTAGCCCCTCAATTGTTATGCACAAAATCATCACGGATCCGGAAGTCAAACCATCACATGATGCCCAACGAAGGTTGAACCCAAACATGAGAGAGGTAGTCAAGAAGGAGGTATTGAAATGGCTAGATGCAGGTATCATCTTTGCAATCTCTGACAGTACTTGGGTGAGCCCTACACAAACTGTACCAAAAAAGGCGGGCATCCAAATTGTAAAGATGACTCAGGTAACGAGGTAGCTACCCGGCCAGTAACCGGGTGGAGAATTTGTATTGATTACAGGAAATTGAATGCTGCTACCTCAAAAGATCATTTCCCTTACCATTCATTGATCAAATTGTTGAGAAACTATCAGGTCAGAAATTTTATTGCTTTCTAGATGGTTATTCAGGTTATAACCAAATAGCTATTCATCCTGAAGATCAAGAAAAGACTACATTTACTTGCCCTTATGGCACGTTTGCATTTAGGCGAATGCCCTTTAGGTTATGTAATGCCCCTGCCACCTTTCAAAGGTGTATGATGAGTATCTTTTCAGATATGGTGGGGGAGTCATTAGAAATCTTCATGGATGATTTCTCAATTTTTGGCACATCGTTTGAGTCATGTTTGCTTCAATTAGAAAAAGTTTTAAAAAGATGTGTTGAAACCAATTTGGTCCTTAGTTGGGAAAAGAGCCATTTCATGGTTCAAGAGGGGATAGTATTGGGTCACGTTGTGTCTAGCCGTGGGATAGAAGTAGATCATGCCAAAGTGAAGGTTATTTCCACTTTACCTCACCCTACTAATGTTAAGGGCATTAGGTCATTCTTGGGGCATGCCGGTTTTTATAGAAGATTCATAAAGGGATTTAGTGTCATAACCAAACCATTGTGTAATCTACTGTTAAAAGATGCCCATTTGAGTTTAATGAAGAATGTGTAAAAGCCTTTACATTTTGAAGCAAAAATAATTGAAGCTCCGATCTTGCAATCACCTAATTGGAAATTGCCTTTTGAAATAATGTGTGATGCAAGTGACTATGCTATGGTGCTGTCTTGGGTCAACGGGTTGATAAGAAACCCGTTGCCATATACTATGCAAGTAAAACTCTCTCAGATGCCCAATTGAATTATACAACAACTGAGAAAGAATTACTTGCGGTGGTATATGCTTTAGATAAATTTCGGTCCTATATATGGGGTAGCAAGGTTATTATCTATTCTGACCATTCTGCTGTTAGGTACCTCATGGAGAAAAAGGACGCGAAACCAAGGTTGATTCGTTGGATTTTGTTATTGCAAGAATTCAATCTTGAGATCCGAGACAAGAAAGGGAGTGAAAATGTAGTCGCAGATCACTTGTCAAGAATTCAACCGGTGGAAGAAGAGATATCACACCAGAGATAAATGAACAATTCCCGGATGAACACATCATGTCTATCACCACCAATAACCCCTGGTACGCCCATTTTGCAAACTATTTGGCTACAGGTACATTGCCGGAAGGATGGAGTAGAAGAAAGAAACAACACTTCAAGGCTCAAGCAAAACATTACATTTGGGATGAACCGGACCTGTTCAAAGTTGGAGCCGATCAAATCATCCGAAGATGTCTACCGGATGAGGAGATCCCATGTGTATTGAGCATGCTTCACGAATCGGCATGTGGAGGACATTTCAGTGGACAAAAGACGGGTCACAAAGTCCTTTCTTGTGGTTTTTATGGGCCTACCATCTTCAAAGACTCCCATGAATTTGCCAAGAATTGCATAAGATGCCAACAAATGGGGAGTCTGACAAGAAGAGATGAAATGCCTATGCAACCAATTTTGGTGGTGGAAATCTTGATGTTTGGGGCATTGACTTCATGGGCCCCTTTCCAAACTCTCTTGGTAATCTGTATATCTTGGTGGCGGTCGATTATGTCTCTAAATGGATAGAAGCAATCGCCACCAAGACCAATGACATAAGGTAGTATGCAAGTTTGTCCAACCAACATTTTTCAAGATTTGGTATCCCTCGCGTGATAATAAGCGATGGGGGGTCACATTTCAAAAACTTCAACTTTGGCAAACTTCTAAAACGTTATGGTGTGACCATAGGATTGCAACACCATACCATCCACAAACAAGTGGACAAGTAGAGGTTTCTAATAGGCAAATCAAAGAAATTTTGCAGAAAACGGTACGACCCGATCGCAAGGATTGGTCAACTAAATTAGATGATGCCTTGTGGGCGTACCGTACCGCTTATAAGACGCCTATTGGAACCACTCCCTATCGGTTGGTCTATGGAAAGGGTTGTCATTTACCTGTAGAGTTAACTCATCGTGCCTTGTGGGCAATTAAAACTGTTAATATCAATTATGAGTGCGCAGGTAAAACAAAGACGACTGGCGCTGAACGAGTTAGAAGAGATAAGGACGAAGCTTATGAAACCGCATCTGCATACAAAGCGATGGGGGGTCACATTTCAAAAACTTCAACTTTGGCAACTTCTAAAACGTTATGGTGTTGACCATAGGATTGCAACACCATACCATCCACAAACAAGTGGACAAGTAGAGGTTTCTAATAGGCAAATCAAAGAAATTTTGCAGAAAACGGTACACACCCGATCGCAAGGATTGGTCACTAAATTAGAATGCCTTGGGGCGTACCGTACCGCTTATAAGACGCCTATTGGAACCACTCCCTATCGTTGGTCTATGGAAAGGGTTGTCATTTACCTGTAAGTTAAACTCATCATCGTGCCTTGTGGGCAATTAAAACTGTTAATATCAATTATGAGTGCGCAGGTAACACAAAACGACTGGCGCTGAACGATTGAGAAGAGATAGAGTACGAAGCTTATAAACCGCATCTGCATACAAGACAAGATGAAGCGGGTTCATATGCCAAGCTTCGTTTGAAGAATTCAAGCCCGACAAAAGGTATGGTTGTATAACTCACGTCTAAAGCTATTTCCCGGAAAGCTCAAAGAGTAAATGGACTGGTCCATATTTGATCATCCGTGGTCGACTTTTGGAGACGTGGAGATTGAAGACTTGATGACCATTTACGGCAAAAGGTGAATGGACCCGCCTCAAACCATATTTGGAACCAAATGACATAATGGGGCGACAAACATCCGAGGGCTTTGTTGTTAGTACTCTTGATGAGGTAACGATGTGACCACAGCACCACAAGTCCGGCTAACGACAGGTAAACTTAGCGCTGCGTGGGAGGCAACCCACGAGAGGTAACTTGTACATATTGTTTTTGTAACGAATGGTTTTAGATCATGTTGAGGCAACATGTGATTTTTGAGGGGTAGGTAATTTCTATCTCAATCGATCGTTCATGTCTTACTAGGTTTAATTTAAATTTTTTCCAAAAATTAGTTTGAGTTAAAACGAAAAAAAAAATAAAAATAAAATAAAATAATTTTTAAAACCAAAGCTACCGTAATTTACGTTAGGTACCGTAAATTACGGTACCTTTGTTTTGGTTACGACATAAACTTACTGCATACGGTGGGGAATTTAGCCCAGGCCACCGTAAGCTACGGTCTCCACCTCAATTTACGGTGGACCTGGGATGGGCGTCCGACCGGCAGCATTTTCTCTAAAAAAAAAAAAAATATATTTTTCCTATTTTTCAAACCCCGGGATTTCTTCTTCATTCACCATTCCTTATTTTCTTCTTTCTCTCTTTTCCTCCATACCACTCCTCCATAACCCCACAAACTTGAATCTTCCCATACTTCTTCAATTCTCAACCAAATCAAGTGATTCTTGGGTCTATTTCGACTAAAATTTCGAGTGGATTCTGATTTTGAGAAGCAAATTGTGAAAAATGAAGTTTTCGGGATCGAATAGCAAGCCCTAGTTTCGGAATTTTTGGGGGGTTTTCAAGCTTTGTTTTTTTCTTGACATCTAACATCATCAATTGAAGGTATGTGACTTTGTTTCATGTGTTTTTGATGGTGCCTTGTGAAGATTGAGGTATGTTGCTTGTTCTTTTCATTGGGTCATACATATTCACTTGTGGTTGGTTTATGGTTGGATGACATGGTTGTTTTACTCATTCTTATGGACTATTTGTTTTATTATGATGGAATGATCATTTGCTTGTTATGGTAATGTAAGTTTGATGAGAAACTTGTGAACTTGGGAAATCTTAACTTTGGGGAACCTTTACATTGTAGAGGCATCATGCCCAATTTTCGTTAGAATCAATATGGCACATTCATTATTACTAACATCTACAACCATAGTAACAAGCAAGTGTGGATATTGTGGAAGAAGGATTGTACTTATTATGTTTATTGTGTTGTTTGTTTTTGTATGTGCAGAAAGATGGTAAGAACCAAAGATAGAGCCGGAGCAGTTCTTCTTCCTTCCAAAGGTAAGGAACCGGAGCACCTAGGAAGAGACAATACTTGGGTGGGTTTATGAAAAAGTGAAAGTGAGGAAGAGGAAATGATTGGACTTGGATCAAGGCAACAAACCAAGTGGGAATCGGGTCCTCTCGAGGATCAACCAGAGAGGTGGCAAACCAGTCTGTTTCATGATCGAATGAACAGGCTAAAAAATAAAGCTGCTGCGTTCATCTGTGAACGAGAGGTCAGAGAAGTGAGTTTGGGCCGTCATGTATTTGCCCGATTTCGTGCTTTGGGATGGGAGGCGGCACTTGTTGCTATGATAGGGACAACAAAAACCTGTTTATGACTGAAATTCAAATGGATGGCCACGTTGAAATGCAACAGATATGATAGGCCATCGCAGATGAAGTTAACGGTGAGGTGAACGATAAAGGTGGAGATGTCATTTGAGTCATTACGAAGATAGCAAGATATGACAGTTTACCTGCTCGTGATTACATGATTCCAAGCCTCGATGATTTGTTTGCTGAAACCGAAAAACATCCAAGGTGGATGACATGTTGGCAGCTATATTCTTGCCCGGTACTTTTAGTGGTGTTTTGTACCGAGGAATCTGAAGATTGAAGCCAAATTGTGCTGCCCCATTTGTATTCTGAATGTCATTCCTCGAAGAGGAGATAAGGAACAGGTTAGGTATTCAGAGGTACCAGTTCTCTACTCATTGCTTAACGGGTCGCCCAGATTTCCGATACGGTATTTGATCATGAACCACCTTTGGATATGCCGTAACAAAGTGGGGAGGAACATCATCCATACTGCCGAATTATCACGGGACTGTTGAAGCAGTTCAGGGCAATCACAGAGGATGACAAAGGTGCATTTAAAAGACATAAGCCTTTGGAGATTAGGAAGATGGGTACTGGATGGACTTACACGCAGTCGGAAGATATCACAAGTTGAAATCGGAGGGTCAGAGATGGAGAGTGTTGAAGATGATGCGAGGAAACTGTTTCCCGGAGAAGAGGATGAGCCCGAAAGTGGAGATGAAGTCCCGAGTGACGGACGATTATGCGGATGAGCCTCATGAGGAGGATGTGCATGAGGATCAAGGGGTCCAGGTGGGGACATGGGGTGCTTTTATGATGTATACGGAACGATCGTACGCGCCAAACTGGCTTACGAGGGACCATGCAAGAAGTTATAGAGAACCAGCGTCCTCCTGGCACATATTTTCGATTCATGGTCGGGTTCTGAACGAACGATGTTTGATCAGCACACGATGAGTGCTAGCATGGAACGAGCCCTAAGCATAATTTTGACCGACAGGAAGCATGGAATCGTGCACATGCTATTCTCATGAGGTGGAGGTGAATCATCGGTAAGAAGATGATCAAGCAAGAAGGATGCATGCAACTTGCATGCAGGGCGGCCTGTGGGTGTGGATCCACCTCCGTTCTAAAAAAAAAAAAAAAAAATTGACCAAATCCATGGTTTGAGTTATGAACGTTTGGTTCGTTGAAGCGATCAAATCTTCTTAAAACCGTACATTGGGGTCAATGTACCTCAAGTGTGGGGATGGGGAGAAATTGAAGTTTTTTTTTTAAAAATTCAAGCAAAACATTGTGATAATTTGAACACCTTGGATTAAATCCAAGTGATGCATCGGCAACCTTTACTCATTTTATTCTTGTGAGAGTTGGAGCCACACTTGTAGATAAATAACACATTTTCTTGTGAGAGTGGCAATAGGTGGGGGTGCATTAGAACTTGTGCTTGAATACGATCTGAGACTTTAAGTTGGATGTGAATGTGTAAGGAATAAGGGCATTTAGGTAACCTCGTCTGGGATGTGTGTGGGAGTGTGGGATTTGGGAGGTTGGACCTCATAAATTATATATATGAGCTTGGTTGCGAGAAGGGCGGGGGTTTGGACATTTAGTTGCCCAATTTTGTGCCTAAAAGCCTATCATTTGTTACCCCTTAGCTAGTTACCTTAAAATTTACTACCTTGACCTGGTCTTATAGTGTTATTAGTTGATTAGTAATTGTATTTATCTTCAATAATATGTTAGATGTTTGCATGAAGATTTTGTGTTTATTGTTATAAAAGAAAAAATATAAAAAAAAAGGAGAAAAACAAAGAAAAAACAAGAGAAAAAATTACGAAAAAAAAAAAAAAAGAAGAATTGAAGTGAGTACTTTGTATAGTATTAGGTTTTGTATTTAGTGTGTTTATGTTATTATGTAATGAAAGACCAGGTTAACTCTTCGCTTCCTCATATACATTCCATTTCCTACCTATACACCTAGCCAAGTTACAACCTTGAAGTCCCTTTGATATGCATTCATGTTTGGCAATCGTTGAGAGAACGGTCGATTTAAGTACAAGTTTATAGTTGTGCAACCGCTTATTTGCCTTTTGTGTGTCTAGCTCATAGATGCTAAAGCTTACTTGTCACCGAGAGGAGAGACATAGCGGGGGGTGTATCATTTGGGTATTACGAAAGGGTTTAGTAAAAGTATTACATGTTTATGCTTGAGTTGTATTGATCGCTTGTTTGAAATGGATTTGATATGTTGCTTGGGACAAGCAACGGTTAAGTGTGGGGATGTGACGGGTGGTTCAAGGAACAACCCTTATGATGATTAAACGCGTAACATTCTCTCTTTTAATCATGTAATTATCTTGAATTAGATAACTGCAGTTGCTTTTGTTTCAGGCACATTATGGAGCTTAATAAGGAGAGAACGCAGCTTTGGACGGACCACGACGGGATGGCGAAAGACAGGATGGAAGAAAGAACAAAACAAGAAAAGTGGGGGTCTACCGTAATTTACGGTAGCCACCGTAAATTACGGTGGCCCCCAACATGCATTTTCCACCGTACGGCAGAAGCTTCCCACCGTATCAAACTTATGGCTACCGTAACTTACGGTGGATACCGTAAGTTACGGTAGGGTGATTTCCTGAAAAGTGGTTACAATTTAAAAACACAAGTGGATGTGCTTTTGCTCAATAGATGGAATTGTGACGAGTCTTTGGCTGGAAAGAGGGAACTTTTGTGGTTTGTTTTGTTTTATAAACATTGGAAAAGCATTTTGTGGATTATCACTCTCTTGGAACAAAACACATTCGGGTATTTGAGATTCAAGATTTCTTTGGCCAGCTTTTGGTTGATACTCTTGGTTGTGTTGAAGAACAGAATATTGTGGTAATTTGATCCTTGTTATGTATTTGGTTGTTATGAATTATCTTTGAATCTTGTTCTTGTGCATAAAACTATGAGAGGCTAAACTTCTTTGGGTTTTCCCCCGGTTTTCATATTGTAAGATTATGGTTTGTTAACGTTTGAAAACTAAATTGCATCATTGTGTTTTGTATTTGATTGCTTGAAACATTTATGTTAGTATTTTGATCTTAACTTGAATTCCCAAATTGCATGAATGAGTATGAAATTTGTCTTTGAGAAATGGAGTTGGTCATGTGTGCTATGTAGATGTAGAGTTTGAATGTTCATGTGTAATGAAGTGTATTATTGTCCGTAATTAACGTTGACAATTCTTGACACCTAAGCCTTGTAATGATGAACTCGTTAGCATGACTCACATCTTTGATGCAAATTAGTGGATTAGTAGCACCATAATTTTATGATATCAACCGGGGGTGAACCTTGTTATTAAACTAGTTTTGTCAACCATTGTTCTAAGTTTCTTAAGTTTTGTTAATCATTTTTAAGCAACCTTTTGTTTTGTTCATTCCTTTGTATTGAACAAAATCTCAACACCATCTCAAGTAAACATATAAAATCTTTTTATAAACAAAATAGCAAGCTTCATAATTAATTGTTAGTCCAATTCAAATCTAAACACAAACCACATACTCCTTGTGATTCGACACCCTTCTTACCATTTGCTACATAGTTTGGTATTAAGGAACTATATAAATACTATCTTTGACTAGTGCACGCGACAAGCCGGTCAAACCATCAAAACAAGGGTCGTGGCCGCGTTAGGATCCGGTTTTCATTTGTTTTAAACAAGATTTCACCAAAACCCCAAATTCCACTATGAACCCTAGATCGAATCCCGACCAATTGAACTCGAATTCGATTATGATAGTATCTGAAATCATAGGGCTTTGATTGCCCGTGTATAATCGAGTATGTAGGTGTGTCGAATTACCTATATGGTGTTCGTTTGAAGTTAAACAATGAAGAACAGGTCGCGGCAACTCGTGTCAATCGAATGATGCTCAAACGATGATTTAATCAATTAAACTTGTAGACAGCTTCGATGATGATTAAGAGCAATAGCCCCTTATCAAATGCGATTGAAATCGATTGGAGGTTGTTTAAAATTGAGTTGCAGGTCTGACTTGTAATGGTGATTGAATGTGGTGTTTGTGTGTGTTTCGGGTGAAATTGAACTTAAAAGAAAGTTATAAACGATTAAATGATGTGTGTGTTCAATTAATTTGATTATCATCGATTGTTAGTGCGATTTGTGGCTGTAAGTTGACCGAAGTGGGTGTGGTCTAGATCGCACTTAGAATGTTTGATTTTAAATTGTTCGTGGTGGTTAAGTTCGAATCTATCATGTGGGTTTGTCGGGGGTTTTAATTTGTTGAAGACGGGTGGTTTTGGAGATTGGGGGTCGCCGGGATACGGCCGGAGAGTGGCCGGAGGTGGCCGACGGGCGGTGGTGGGGGATTTAAAACAAGTTTACACTTTTACCCCCTGAGGTTTGATGTGTTTAATATTTCATGTTTAAAACTTAATTTTAAGTTTCAAAATTACCTATTAACCCCTGGACTTTATTATTATTATTATTGTTATTATTTTTATCATCATTATTATAATTATTGGTATTATTATTATTATTATTATCATTATTATTATTAATACTATTATTATTATTATTAATGCTATTATTATTATTATTTTTTTTTTTTGAAAATATGCGATGTTACAATCGGTACGCCTAATAGGCTAATAGTAAACTCAATTCAAATAGTATGCACTCCTCAAACACCAAAAAAACCCCAAATCTAATAGCAACACAGAATGTATAATTGGCATGAATATCAGTAGACTTGATAATATAATACCTTATCACTAAGAACATCAGCTTTGTTGTGACGGATGTACTTGTAAAGCCCGAGGCGAACTGCAACCCGAGCGAGTTTTTCACCACTAACATTGCGCGCACGGAGTTCAGAGAGTTTACAGCGTCGATATCGGGGTAAGTCAAGAAGAAAAAGCTTGAGATTGCGAGCCCAAGAGCAGAATCACCGAGGTCAGTACATTCAAATCTGGAAGCTTCGGCTTTTGATAATGATCTCCCGAACCCGACATTGTTTTCGAATAACGCGTTTTTGGAATGACGAAGGCTGAAAAATCTCGAGTGTGGATTATGAAATTGCGAATTTTTAGTTTGGAAATGGATATGCCAATTGTTCGAAGGTGAAATGTATATAAGGTGAAATTCTGGGGCACAAACCGTCACGGTTTGGCCTCCACGTGACGGTTTGTGCCGGGAATCCCGGCCTTTTGTCAAAATCACGTCTACGTCGTACCTTAAACTGAGACCGTGTACCCTAGAGGTCACGGTTTGGCCTCCACATGACGGTTTGGTGACCGCTTTTCAACTTTAACAGCCCATTTTGTCATTTTGTCGTTTTGTTGTCAGGAGGTCACGGGGACTACCACCCCGAACCGTGAAAGCAAGACCATGCTGTCACGGGGACAAACACCCCAAACCGTGACATCAAGTCCATGCGGTCACGGGTAGGTGCCAAAATGTGACTGCAAGACCTAACCGTAACCGTTTGAACCGGCCCACCCCCAAAACCCATGCGGTGTCCCCATTAGGATCCAAATTTAACGGCCAAATATGTTAACTTATGTATCAAAATTTATCATTTTTCCTATTTAACGGGTTAATTAAATCATTCGCAGGTAATTGATCCATTCGATTATTTTCATTACTCAAGTACGAAACCCTAGTTCGAACCCGAGACCACCCTAGCTCAGAAGGAAATCCACCATAGATGATAAAACCCTTTTAATAAAGTGAAACCTCCTTACTTTTTTGTTTTAAGTGATACTTGAATTCAAAATCTCCACCTATTTTATTGAAGTATTAGGGTACCTCATCTTAACAATTTCGCTAAGGTTCATTGGTGTATCACAACTTACCTAAACAAACAAACAAACAAACCTAGTATATCTCACTCAGGAGCAAGGTCTGGAAGTGGTAGGTGGTGACGAGTCTTTCCTCTAGCTTAGTAGGTAGAGAGACCGCTTTCAAAGACCGCTTTCAAAGTTTTTCTATCGATCAGTACACACTTTACCTTATATATACTTTATTCATGAATCATCATATACTTGTATTTTACAAGATTTGAACTCACAAGTCACAATCATTTTGTCGGGCGGTATACTATTTACATAAAGATGTCTTAACAGAAAATATATGCTTCATTTTGTTTTGTGAAATGACAATTTCTTTACTAAAAACGTGAAAAAATATTATAAACTATTGATATGAATGATTAACACTACCCAAAAAACTGAATAGCATTCAATTACACAAACACTTACACATCCAACTAGGGATATTTTCAAAACACAAACTTTAACATTAAATATTATTAACAAGTCGAGAGATGATTTAAGTAGCTTAATCAAGATTCATGTCGGGTTGCCCGATTGAAAATTATTTATCAAACAAAACTGCCGAAAAATGATCCAGTTTTTTTAATAATTGGTCTTATTAAAATACCATATGTTACCATGATTAAACTCGCTTCGAACGTAAACTTATATAAGTACGTACGTAGAAACCAAAACAAATACCAGATAAAACATCGAAAATCCACTCTCCTTAAGGAGTGATACAAAAATCATAATTCATGGAATATATTAAATTCCAATTCTAGGAATAAATTTTATAAATTTCAGGCTTCTTATTTTTGTAATTATTCGAACACGAATATCACGAATTTGCATAGGTTAACATGTCCCATTTGTACGTGTATATGAAGTGCCATAATTTTGTATTATTTATGCATATACACATATAATTTATTGTATGTGGAGACAAGTGGTCGATATTCTAGTATGTTTTTGGAGTTTAATCTAACAGAAATCAACAAAACATCTTTTAAAGCTTAGGTCTTATGTAATTAGCTTTTAAATATTGTTATAATAAGAAAAAATTTGTTGTTTAATTAGAAATAAATATTGTTTAAAAAACATTTCAAGATTTATTATAACTTATCAAATATGATGTTATTTATATAATATATTTAAATACTAGTTTAGATATATTTAAACACAAAGTAATTTTTTTCCAAATTATTAATCATTTTAATTAGAACTTATTATATATTAGAAATATATTTCAATGTTTCCAGCTGGATACATCACTCCTCTCTCCATCTTTCTTCAATTCCTTACTATAAATATTGACCATGGCCCCTTTGCTTTCACCATCCATTACAATGAACACTCCCATCACTTTGAGCTTAATGGCTGATCTGTGATTGTATATATAGTTATATACATACACATCACACATGTATGTATGTGTGTATGATGTTTGTATATCTTGAGACATACCCACATGTATGTTTAGAAAGCTGCATGTGTTAGCAAATGTATGATGTGGGTGAGATGCCGATGATGATGGTGATGGTCTGTTTATGTTGTTAAAGAAGATAAACGGTATGGAAGAATCTGTAAAGCTCAGGAGGGATAACGCCCATACATAAATCCATATTAATTATGTTTATGTGGCGCTATCTATCCTGAGCCTCATGGCTTCTTCTTGCTACATTGCTCTCACTGACTTACAATACACAAATGTTATGAAAATCTTGCACGGTATCATCTCGCCTTCTTCTCTCTCATTCTCCTTATATACATATATGCATTATACATGGTGATTTAATACAAAACTAATTATATGTAGAAACCCGGGTAAAAGTATAATTCAATATACATAGTCTTCCTATTTTAATAAAAGATTAACTATATAGTAGAGACACATGGTAGCAGTGCAGCACTACATTTCTCATCACTCAAATTTTTCCGATAATTACACTAATTACGTAAAATATTATTTAATTTCTTTTTAAACTAAAATACTTTTTAATAAATTCAAAAAGTTTTTTTATTAATATTATTTCTAAAGACATTAATTTTCGTTAGTTTCATACTTAAAAGTTGGTTCAGTGGTTTGACATTAAACGCCACATTGGTTTCTTGCCTTGACCTAGTAATGAAACATAGCATTTTATTTTCTAGCTAAGAAATAAATACTTTTATTTGAAACGCTACAGCAAATACTAGTATTTATTAAATATATATAGTAGTAGACTTATAAATACTTTTCTTGAAACATATCTTTTGATAAATGTATTCATTCTTTTATTTTAATGTTTCCAGTTTAATCGTATTCAGTAGTTTTAAATAACATACTATTTTGAGTTAGCAATTAGCATAGATGGTATTTTCTTTTTAGAATGCGTAAAATATATGATTTAATTCGGAGGGATCATTTCAATTTTTTAATAGAATTGCATTTGTTTTTGGTTGTATAGTGTTTATGTAAAGAGTGGATATCGACTCCTTTCCAACTTCGTTTAGGTCACATCTCCTTCATTATTATATTTGACTCTTCAATGCATCTTACTTAATAATTTGAAATTTTTAAATAATTATACAGCTCTTTCATATCGATAGTATATTAATCACTGTTTTCACGCTCGGATCGAACCGGCCGGTCCGACCGGTCGGACCGCGAATCGGGGACCTGGCCGATCCGATCCACTATGGTTCGTTTTTGTGGCTTTGAACCGGCCGGTCCGAACCGAACCGGCGGTTGGACCGGCGAACCGGCTCGGTTCCGACCGGTTTTCAGTATTTTTTTTAGTGGGTAAAAACGGGGTGTTAAACCATAAATTAGTACGTATGATATACAAATATAGTTAAATTTTATATATAACTATAAAATATATGTATAAATCATATATAAATTACTTATATTTAATTACATATATAAATATAATTAAAATATAGTTAAATCCGGTCCATCCGATCCGACCGGTCCGACCACCAAACCAGTAAGGCGTCCGGTTCGACGTCCGATCCGATTCTGAAAACATTGATATTATTATATATTCTTATGGTATATATATGTGATTTTGTCTATTTTATACAAGTATAATATCTCAAAAGTAAGTATATTTCACTTTTTGCGAGCTATACATAAACATTGTAAAATAAGATATACCATTAATATAAAAAATTATATTAGACTTTACAACAAGACTGATAAATTGCATTTTTTAGTAATTCAACACACATGTACATACAAACACATTGCATTATTTAAGTACATTATAATAATTTATTCTTCACCCAAATAGCGACAAATAAATTTCATCATGAAACACATGGTGTGGAGAAGACTTTCATTTATCAAATTTGAAACAAATTACAAAATATCATAAGGAAATTACAAACCTTGAAAGATATTAATATTGTACAAACTCATACAATAATTTGACCTAAACTTGCATGTAATGGATGAAAGATAATATGTTCCACCTAACTGACGTACGCGTATATTGTAGATGCTCCTAAAACAACAAACGAGATCAAACATAATATATGTTTGAGAAGAATAAATCACACATAGATGTTTGAGTTTTTCCAAGTTAAAGTGTACAAAGTGACCATGAGGATAATGTCAATTATTCAACAAACTCAACAAATACAAATGGAAATAAAGAACAATAATAAACACAAAGAAAAAGACTCAGATCATCGACACGACGATTCGTACAAGACAATATGGCAATTATTCAAGAAGCAAATTGAGTTCATCACAGCCAATTCAACAACCTAATTCGTATACTAAGAAGAAGACAAACCGACACCAAATGAAGACAACCCTAATCAACTAAAGTGTACAAAGTGACCATGATCGAGGATAATGTCTTCTTCTTGATAATAACTTGATCAAGATGCATGATGACTAAAATCGAGGTTTAGACCGGCACCAAGAAGAATTAAACAAGTCAAATGAGATGATGAAGACATGTTATTATTATTTTTTTTTTGAAAAAGTACAATTTAACCGAATGATTAAATCAGGTTAACAAAATAACTTTTGACATTTTGTTTTAAAAAAATGGACCTAGCATTGTTGATCCCACCTAGGGCGAGGGATTCTTATAAATCCCTCGCCGACGTGGTAAAAAAGTTTCTCGCTTACATGTCTCAAAAATTTTGAAAAAAAAATGGCTAGAAACACTACACCCGAGGCGAGAGAAACTTTGAATCTCTCCCTTAAAAGAAATCTAGGCGAGGAACACAAGTCGAGAAGATAACTTGAATTACATAGGAGTGTAAGATGTATAATAACTTAATTCACACACCTTCAATGATTATTAGCTCAACTGTTTAAGGTGAGGTACCCATGATATGTAAATAAAGGAAGTTCATGAGTTCAAGTCTCACCCTAAGTAAAATATTTAGAGTTGAGCCAGGGAGTTTTCTCAGTAATGTGTTTCTCCTAAAGAGGCTGGGGGTGCGGTCCCGACTGGGAAACGGATAGATATGCCCGATTAAGATAACACATATCCTTCAAAACAGGGTCGTACATTTGCCGTTTAAAAAAAAAGTAATTCCCTCACCCACTACTTTTATTTTTTATTATAAATATATAAATAGGAAAGTTACCACAATTTCTAAAATAAATGGAATAGTTATAAAATTTAAAAAATGTAAAATGAAAAAATATATATAACTTACAAATTATATTATTTATGTAAATAGTTTATAAATAAGTTTTATTTTTCAAAATTTTCGACAATTAATATATTATATTTTTTTATAATATAAATAATAATAATTTATAAAATATACAAAGTATTCCATAATTCGATCGAGTAGGGGCAATTCCGTAATTATGGTTAGTAGAACTCATAATTCCTCAACTCATCAGCGAGAAAAATGAACAATTTTATCACGTCAGCGAGAAAAGACACCTATTTCCTCGTTTAGTCAACAAGAAACCCGAAAATAATGACACGTCGAAAATGATTTATGTGTTTTTCTCAAATGGTTAGTGAGAAAGTTAAAACCAACGAGGATTTACGAGTTTTCAGCGAGGAAAGGCACCTACTTCCTCCTCTTTATTTGTAAGTAAGATGTGGGACTTATGAACCCCAAATAGCTTTGATGATATCACTCACCATTCCACAAGTCCATAAGACATTAGCCCAAAGGTGTGGGACAAGAGAGCCCACAACAATAAACAAGACAACATCACAAGTTAGTATAATATCACCTAGATATCTTTGAACAAAATTGCATAGATGGTTTATGTGATTTAATCAAAATTGCATGTTTGGTCTTCAAACTTTAAAATTTATAAAGTACGTTCAAACTTTTGAATTAAGGTATGAGAACCAAACGTATAATCTGATCAAACCATGAGAACCAAAAATTCAAGCTTTATGCAATTTTCTCATATCTTTGTTATTGAATTAAACATTTACATATTTTAACAATATGGCACCTAACTAGACTCGCTAACATAAACAAATATATTATTTATATAGATACAATAATTTAATTCAATATGATAAATGCATATTGCATAGCATTTTAAATTTAACACATATAATGTCGTGTATATATAAAAATAATTTTGTATATATATATATAATTGAATAGGGTTCTAATATTACCCACATTTATATATCGGCAACCCCTATACATCTCGTATAAACCTATACGAAGCGTATAGGGTCGACGGCATTGGAAAAGAGGAAAAGTCAAGGGCTTTTTTTTAAAGCTATACAATCCATATAGCCATATATGACTCATATACGAGTATAGTAAGTTGACACTAAATATGAGGGAAAATTTCAGGGGAATATCATAAGGGTTATACGCTCCGTATAGGGTTATACGACCCCCCCCCCAATACTACGCATATAGGCTATACGGCCTGTATAAAAATACGAGGGTGTTGATTTATAATGGAATGATGCCTAGACATCGGGTTCCATTAGATATCAATATAAATAAGTAAATTAATAAATAATAAACTAGACAGACTTCATATTAAAAGGGGGTAACTTCGTAAAATAATAACAAACTTTTAAAAATATTTCAATTAAGTAATTGAATTTAAAAAGTTTTTCAATTAGGTCAGTCGGTTTTCATATTTTATTTAAATTATAAGTTTTAGCATGTTTTATAGCATGTTTTTTCTTTTGTTTTAATTAGAAAATTTTTTTTTTCTTTTTTTTAACGCTGATGCGGAATGATGGTGTGAATTTTCAATATCTTTTTAATTTTTTAATATAATTAACATGTTTTTTATTACTTAATGTAATCTATCCTATCTAATAAACAAAGGTTTTTTATGCCACATGTCACTCTCTTAAACCACCCATCTGCCACGTGTCGTTCTCTCAGCCAACATCCATTTGCTATTCCCGCCTCTCTCTCCTATTAAATGATTACCTTAATTACTAATAACACTATTTAACACTTTTTTGATTTAATAAATTAATAAAGTGATTTATTTATTAATGTTATTTCTAAATAAATAATTTTTTATAAATAATAAATTTATTTAAAGCATAAGAATTTTTTTAAAATAAGAAATATTTAAAATTGGTATTTTTAAAAAGTTATTTTTTAAAACCAAAAATAATTAAATTTAAGAGTTATAATAAAAAAATTTTAAATGATATATAAATTTGACATTTTCTTGATGAATTCATATGAAATCTAACAACACAATTTCTTTTTCATAAACTAATTAATAGCATAGAAAACATTCAAACTCATATAAAAGCTAAACAAATAATATTTCGTAAATCATTTTTATGGGGTATGGTTTCGTGATTTAAAACTGAGAGTAAATAGGGACTTATTTTTAGAACTTAAAATTCCTTTAAAAAATAAAGATTTAAGTTATTCTTAGTTAGTATTGAATATTAAAAACATAGTAAAAATAAATCTTTCTAAACCCAAACCCTAAATCAAATTTAACGAAAAAATCAATTGTTTTTTTCTAATAATAGATTAGAAATATATTGGAGTTATAACTCTCAATTTACACATTATAAATGAAATACTAATAATTATAACTCTCAATCTCTTTACATAGGTTTTTTTTCTAATAATAGATTAGAAATATATTGGAGTTATAACTCTATAATTCTTAATGTTGCATAGGTTTTTTTTTTGCAATCTCTTTACGCCAGGACTCGTATTTATAAAGAAAACAAAACTTCATTCCATTTTGTATGTTGCATGGCCTTCAGATGTGTTAGAAGGAAGTTGCTACACTATGTAACACACTTTTGTGATCTAGGGACTAAACTAATGTACAGATCATGGATGTTATCTTTTAATTAGTATTTAATTAGTTAAGTTTTATATATGATCATTAAGTAACTTTTAACCTGATCAACAACTACTTATGGAATTATACCACCTACGTCGTTAATCATACTTGATATGGAACCGTTCATAGCTTAACAATCCAAGCTCAATGAACTGGAACTATTATTAAGGAGATAAAAATTACAGAACTTGATATGTAGGTGCTAGATGGAACCTAAGATCATCTATTCTAATAAACTAAGATTTTTGAGGACGCATGATACAATATTATGCATTCTCGTGTTGAATTTTCCAACTAAACGTATATACACATTTTAATTAAATAATTTCAACAATTATTACAATCATATTCTCCTTTACTTATTTGAATTTCTATTTTTCTTTCCTGTATCTATTTCTTTCATATTAGATTAATAATATTTTTTATTTCTTAATATAGTCAAACAACCTAAAAATTTCCAATATAAATTCTAAAATCATTTATATGATTTCGTTTGAATGATTTAATTACTCGTAAGTAATTTTTAAGATATTAATTAATAAGGATTTTAAATAAATAAGCTAAACAATTATATATCTAGAATGTAAGTTTTTTATGCAAATATTTTATTAACATTTACTAAATTATAATATCTAAATTCTATCATATATTAAAATATAATTTTAAATCTTAATCTTAATTATGTGTCATTTATAATTTTTAAATATTTATTATTTCTTAACTTTAATCTATCCTATCTAATAAACAAAGGTTTTTTATGCCACATGTGTCACACCCTCATTTTCCACGTACGGGTTTTACCGTCAGGCGTGTGACACAACCAGGATCTCAGATAAGCATCAGTTACACCAAACGACTCGATAATTACAAATCATATAAGTTGTTTAATTTTAATGAAACAAACCAAATATATTTAAGTTGTGCGGAAGCGAAAACAGGAAAACATTTGACAATAGTTTTGGAACACGCAAACACGCGTCCAATCCAATTTATGTAAAGTAAATGCAAATTAAATCTTGAAAACAGTTTGAGATGAACGCAGAATGACATGCAGTGGATGCTGTGCTCCTAGACGTGCCACATCAATGTCCTGAGAGAAAACATGCAAAAATCTCAGTACATGACTGGTGAGTTCACAGGTTTATCAGAAAACAGTAATTATCAGTAATGAAATCCCCGGATTTATCAATCCGATAAGTATAATGAAAAAAAATCCCGGATTTTGTAATTAAAGCATATCATGGGTAGCTAATCCATAATGATCACTATGTGTACGAAGTCGCGACCGAGCTGACATGCAATAAAGTAATAAAGTAGGCCCAAGCCGTGGATCACACACCACAGTAAGTAAAGTAGGCCCAAGCCGTGGATCACACACCACAGTAAGTAAAGTAGGCCCAAGCCGTGGATCACACACCACAGTAAGATAGGATAACCGTTTACCCGTTTGACCAGCTAGCGCGACTAGCCCGAGTGGGGTATGTCAATCCCAGTAGTACTACTAACAATCACCTCGCTACTTCGTATTAACGGTCCGAAGGGCAAAGCATACAAACATAGTATCATGTATATGCAGAATCACAACAATCCAATGTAATATAAAGTTTATAAAAACAGCATGTTTCTCTCCCCCAAAAAGAGTATAAAGTAAAAGTGGGGCTGTAAACTCACCTGGTATGCTTATATCAATTCAGAGCTCAATGAAGAAAAGTGATGATCACCAACAAAGCAATCCTAATTAGAACATATAAGATGCATGTTTAGAATTAGCACTACGTCATTACATGCGTGCGGTTGAGCTCTTTAGTTATCTTAAGTTGGTGATTAGTATCCTTGTTGTATCTTAGCTTTTTGTACAAGTATTTGTTGTCATGTGCTAATTTGTGCATATTAGATTAATCAATGTTCTTATCCGAGTAATGATTCTTAGTACAATAATTGTAACAATAATTTGTTGATTTGAAGATTTAAATCTTTATAGATGATATTAGTATTAATGACTTTAACGTTAGTATTAATAATTTTTAACCATAGTAATGAAATAAGTAACAGTCGCTAGTATATAATAGCTATATTTGTGTTAATAAGTATCTCTAAAAGTTATGATGGTGACAATGTATTATTTATTTCCATTACTAGTAATGCTAATCGCGAGTGAAATTCTTTAATTGTATGTCTTAGTTCACAACTTGAAGCGTCTTCGTCATTATTTTAGATAAGATGATCAATAACAAATAAAACATTTGATAGAATACGTATATGAGTATTAACAATAATATTAGCACAATGTAACAATATTGGTGTTCACGATAGTGACACTTATTTGTATTAGTAACCTTATTATGTCACCTTTAGCTCGTGATTATATGTTTAACTAGTGTTTTGTATAACATATAAGAGTATATATATATCTACTATATATATGTGTTGATGTTGTTAATTCGATTATAGATCTTTATTAACATTATCATTATTATTATTATTATACAACATTTATGATAAGTTTTATATTCTCATGATTCTAATTTAAGGCGAGCTCAATCGATTCGTATATATGTTAAATAAGCGAGCGCGCGTGTATACCTTCCCGATTACTCACGCCATTAGTCTAGTGTCGTCCCTTGTCTAACCACTTCCAATTCCAAACTCCTAACAGCCACAACACAATCACAATCACAGCAACAACAGCCACATTTACAGCCCAATCATAACAACAATCACAATTTGCAAACCGCAGCCTACTACCGCCGGTAATCCAACAACCATAGCCTCGAGCAGCTGCCCTCATCTTTGATTTCTTCCATTTCCACCACCATCGCCCTACCACTGCCATCACGGTCATACCATGGCTGTCTTCATAACAACCGCAGCCATAATCATAGGCAATAACCATCAACAGCCTACATCACCACCATTATCGGGCCTTAACATGGCCAAAGCCAACCACCACCACGACACAACCCCGATTATAGCCAACAACAACCATCACCACATCACAACCAACAAACACGACAGTCAACAATCACCACAACTGACACCCACAGCCCCAATTATAGTCAACAATCATCGCCTAAGCACCAACCACATGCAGCCTATTACCTTGTCGTCCTACCTTGGGCACCCTTCGGGTGCCCTAATCGACCACCATCAATCTACATCAACAGCCGCCAACACCATAACCGTGGCCTGTACACTGCCATCAACGCGATCCCAGCAGTCTCAACCATCACCGTCGCGACCATCATCGACACCCGAGGAGCACAGTCTTGGTTACAGCCAACAATCGCCGCTGCCCTGCACCACCATCGGCCACCAACACACGACAGCTACCAACGCCACCTCCGGTGCAGCCGAGTGTCGCGGCCACCCCAGCAATCATCACCGCGGTTTCATCACCGCAGCACCTCCACCTGAACTGACCTCAGTATCGCGACCCCACCCTCGGTCGAGCTCCACGACCACAACACTGAGACCGCAGCCACAATCAATAACAACCATCATCACCAATCGAACGTCATCAACTCCCAACCATGTACCATCGGCACCACCGCTCCGAATCCAACCTGCAACCGCCATCTTTGCCTTCGATTCCCATCGCCTGGTTGAGTTTTAGGAGAAATCAAGGCCACCACCATGATTGGGGAGTCGTGGGGAGTCATCGGAGGAGTGTCACTTGCCGGCACTCGCCGGAATCGGCCGCCGATGGCCGGAAAACCGCCGAAGCTCGAATGGGGGGGGGGGTGGTCGCGGCTGCCCTCTCTCTCTCTCCCTCAGATCTTTTTTTTTCTTTGTTTTTAACCCTAAAAAAGAATAATGTGCTTATATAGTAGGGTTAGGTAATGGGTTCGTTAACCGGTCGTTTCGTAACGCGTTCGAATTGGTTTTCACGTATCGTTAAAGTTTCACTTCCCGTTAGATACAAAATGTTATAATTATTCCGATATTATGGATTTTATCATTTTTTTTAAACATGCCGAATAATTAAACGAGTTTGTAAATTACTGCGTATTTAACATGTTCAGCGGTTTTTCGCGTTTTCCCCGAATGAGCGCTTTTATTATTATTATTAACTTTATTATTATTTTATTATTATTATTCTTACAAAGTAGTAAAATAGACTAATTCGCGATAAACGGAGAAAGTTAATTTAAATAGTACTATCGAAAAATTCGGGTTGTCACAATATGTCACTCTCTTAAACCACCCATCTGCCACGTGTCGTTCTCTCAGCCAACATCCATTTGCTATTCCCGCCTCTCTCTCCTATTAAATGATTACCTTAATTACTAATAACACTATTTAACACTTTTTTGATTTAATAAATTAATAAAGTGATTTATTTATTAATGTTATTTCTAAATAAATAATTTTTTCATAAAATAGTAAATTTATTTAAAGCATAAGACTTTTTTTAAAAATAAGAAATATTTAAAATTGGTATTTTTAAAAAGTTATTTTTTTAAAACCAAAAATAATTAAATTTAAGAGTTATAATAAAAAAATTTTAAATGATATATAAATTTGACATTTTCTTGATGAATTCATATGAAATCTAACAACACAATTTCTTTTTCATAAACTAATTAATAGCGAAGAAAATATTCAAACTCATATAAAAGCTAAACAAATAATATTTCATAAATCATTTTCATGGGGTATGGTTTCGTGATTTAAAACTGAGAGTAAATAGGGACTTATTTTTAGAACTTAAAATTCCTTTAAAAAAGAAAGATTTAAGTTATTCTTAGTTAGTATTGAATATTAAAAACATAGTAAAAATAAATCTTTCTAAACCCAAACCCTAAATCAAATTTAACGAAAAAATCAATTGTTTTTTTCTAATAATAGATTAGAAATATATTGGAGTTATAACTCTCAATTTACACATTATAAATGAAATACTAAATAATTATAACTCTCAATCTCTTTACATAGGTTTTTTTTTCTAATAATAGATTAAAAATATATTGGAGTTATAACTCTATAATTCTTAATGTTGCATAGGTTTTTTTTTTGCAATCTCTTTACGCCAGGACTCGCATTTATAAAGAAAACAAAACTTCATTCCATTTTGTATGTTGCATGGCCTTCAGATGTGTTAGAAGGAAGTTGCTACACTATGTAACACACTTTTGTGATCTAGGGACTAAACTAATATACAGATCATGGATGTTATCTTTTAATTAGTATTTAATTAGTTAAGTTTTATATATGATCATTAAGTAACTTTTAACCTGATCAACAACTACTTATGGAATTATACCACCTACGTCGTTAATCATACTTGATATGAAACAGTTCATAGCTTAACAATCCAAGCTCAATGAACTGGAGCTATTTATTAAGGAGATAAAAATTACAGAACTTGATATGTAGGTGCTAGATGGAACCTAAGATCATCTATTCTAATAAACTAAGGTTTTTGAGGACGCATGATACAATATTATGCATTCTCGTGTTGAATTTTCCAACTAAACGTATATACACATTTTAATTAAATAATTTCAACAATTATTACAATCATATTCTCCTTTACTTATTTGAATTTCTATTTTTCTTTCCTGTATCTATTTCTTTCATATTAGATTAATAATATTTTTTATTTCTTAATATAGTCAAACAACCTAAAAATTTCCAATATAAATTCTAAAATCATTTATATGATTTTGTTTGAATGATTTAATTACTCGTAAGTAATTTTTAAGATATTAATTAATAAGGATTTTAAATAAATAAGCTAAACAATTATATATCTAGAATGTAAGTTTTTTATGCAAATATTTTATTAACATTTACTAAATTATAATATCTAAATTCTATCATATATTAAAATATAATTTTAAATCTTAATCTTAATTATGTGTCATTTATAATTTTTAAATATTTATTATTTCTTAACTTTAATGGTTGATAACATCTATTATAAATATAATGATTTTAAAAAGTTAAATTTATTCCACCCATGTAATACATGGGTTCTAACCTAGTTTCGTATATAAAAAATTCTCACCCTCACATATTCTCATCCATTGCTTTCTTGACAAAAAAAATTTGACGATGCCTCGATTTGATAGTTTATAAATCAATTTGGGAAAAAATATGCTTAAGTGGCAAAAATTCAAAAAATATTTTTTAAACTTGATTATTATTCTACAATATTTTTTTCTATTAAAAACTTCTCGTTAAAATGAGCTAAGCTTAACTATATTAAGTAAAAGAGTCGAGGTTAAGTTCGCTTTAATTATATCATTTATAACTTGTATCATAATGTCATGTCAAATCTATATGGTCATTTAAATCAATAATGAATTAAGAAGTTTATAATATCAGATAATAAATATAATTAAATTTAAAACAATTAAGAAAGTCTCTACAATCTAGTCCGGTTTACTCTTCTATTTTATTTATATTATATTTCTATCTTCTACACATACACTTAGATACTTTGAAATCTGATTGCGTTTTTCATAGCAGTTCAAGGGGTTGGTTTACTTTTGGACATGCTTCATTTGCTTTGCTCTTCTTCTTCGGACACATTTGGCATGGTTCTCGAACCTTGTTTAGAGATGTTTTCACTGATATGACCTAGATTTGGATGCTCTTGAAACCGTGGTAACCTAAACCAATGAAGCCGATAAAACCGCTTTGGCCCAAACCGGTTCCAAACAGACACAAACCTCGGGTTCCACTCTCAGTTTGTAACCTTGCTCCACCAAATGGTTCCAAACCGGTTTTAATATATATCCGTTAGAAACGGTTATTTAAATTTTTTTATAATAGACTCTCAGTTAGTACATGACCACGAGCCACTACCAAAATGGGTCTGACTGTGACGAATGGTCCTTTTATATGGGTCTGGCTGTGACAAATGGTCCTTTTATATGGGTCTGGCTGTGACGAATGGTCCTTTTATATGGGTGTGACACTTTTGTTTAGTGGAAATCTTTGGTCACTTCATTTATTGAATCCGGTTATTTCAAATTCGAAAGCTAGATTATACTTAATTATCTTGAATTAGATTCAATTATCCGAATCTTGTAAAATTTAAGTTGATTCGATTTGATTCGAAATAACAACAAAAAAGTACAAAGTTACAAACTGAAATTCTCGGATTCACTAATCCACCTTCAAGGGTTTGAAAGTAGGATTCTCCACTACTTCCTAAGTCTTGAAGAACGATATTGTTTTTTAACCCTTGGGATTTTCAAATCGTAGATGTCCACTACTAAACCTTCGACCTCTCATGGTGATTTTAAACGGAGACAACAATGGCGAATCGCCGACCTCTTATCTGATATGGCGAAGTCTGTTGTTGAATCGTCTTTTGTTGGTTTAAAATGGAGATAGTGAACCATCAGCATCTTGTGCTAAACCGAGTGCATGATATGCCACGTTCGGTCTTCTACCGAAGGAGTTGGAGATGATTTAAAAATAGTACATTTCTTTTTTCATAAAATTAAATGGTAAAAAGGTATTATCCTAATTTGATAAATACTTTCTAAAAACGCCATATTGATGAATACATTTGTTAAAAAACACTGTTTTGAATTAAAAAAATTCCTACAATGATGTATCTTACAATGCTAATTGCAAGGGGTCCAAAGATGAAGGAGTTGCATTCATCGAGTCATGAATCATATGTGAATAAGGGACTCGTTTCTCGTATGTGATGTATGTCCTGTCATATACGTGCATCTCACTATAAGTATTCATGTTTAATGGGACAAGTAGCAACGGTGAAGCATAACGAAGCTCAAAATTGATTGTAGCTTCTAGTTGGTTCGCAAGGTCAATTAGACAAGTAGTGTTGTACAACGCTATCGACATATCAAAAGGCTAAAACACTACTTATGGTACTTCATACACACACATTTTTATGATGCATGAGGCCATGAGGGATATTTATAAATTTTCTCTTCTTGTTATGATTTTCGACTTCAAAAACGTCATGTAAATTAAAATAAGAGGCATTAATAAGTAACTTATAATGAAAAGAACATACGATCTAGTTCCCATACTTGCACACTCTATCATTGTTAATTATTGCAGTTCTCATATCTTTCAGTATTACATCAAGGTTATCGTTCAACATTTTGTGATCTTCATTTCCCTTCACTTGTTTAACAATTGTATTGGGTAATCAAGATATCGTAAATACACAAGCTCTAATTTTTGTTTCAAACAACTTCGACAAAAATATATAAACTTGGTTACATTATAGGTTTTACAGAATGTTACATTGTAAACACGCCTTGGTGCAAAGAGATCAAAAGTAAACTATTTACTAAGGTCGTTATATCAGTCTACTTAACCAATTAGAGTTGTAAACAAAACTATTTGTAAAACATTAGACAAAAAGTTCGTTTATATTCATTTCTTTATTAAACGAACAAACATAAATAAGAACTTTCATGATTGATTAGTTAAATGAACAAACACGAAAAATTATTGTCCCTTCCATTACGTTCGTGAACCTATGTTAATATGTTTAGGCCCACTCATGTTTTAATTAAAATCAAACCTACAAGCGATGTTTGGTGTTAAAAAACTGATTAATTCGTTCACTGCAAAAGATAACTACAAACAATAATTATGTTAATTTGATTGCTTATGTGACTATGGACTTGGTTGGATCAAAGTCAATCTCAATATGTTAAATAAAAAGATATTTAATATATTCTAATTACCAAGTTGTATGTACAAATGCTTAGCAAGATTTACAATCATTTAGGTGCTGTTTGTTTTTTTCTGCAGGCAAACGTCTGCAGTCTGCGGACCACATCTGCAGACATCTGCAGCAGAAGAGGTGGACCAAATGTCTGCAGTCTGCAAAAAAAGACTGTTTGTTTTGTTTAACATCTGTAGAATGCTGAAATAATTTGTAATTAAACTAAATTTATTTTTTAAACTTTAAAAACAACTAATATTAAATTTATTTTTAAACTTTAATAAATCATGAGTGATGACTTTCCAAGTCTACTACTTGCTTTTAATGTATTAATAAGACAAGAGTATATAAGTTTTAAAGAAAATCTTTTGTTTTTTTCAAAAGACAAACACCCGCTTAATGCATGTACAATATTCAATGCATCTTTTGTTTTGTTTTTTTTTATATTTTAACAATATTTTTTTTTACCTTTTATAATTTATCTTCAACTTTGGTCCCTTATACTTTTTATATTTATAAATTTTTCGTTTTACATTTCGATCTAAAAACTGCAAGTTAACACGTCACATCGTGTATGTGTGGTTTAACGTTTTTACGCTTCTTTTTTTTCCTGTTTAACGGTCCCGTCACAACGCGCTGGTTGTAGATTAACTTACTAATTGTTTTATATGTTTTACGTTTCGCCTATGTGATTCACCATTATACGTCTACTTTTTGTTTAGTTATATTTTTTTCAATTTTTTTTAATATAAGATTTTTTTATATTGATAGTCACTGATGGTGGTGTGTCATTAGAACTACTTTGTATGATATTACGTCCCCCGCTACAACGCGAGGGGCTTATTACTAGTTTTAACTAATATTAATCTAAGTTATCGAGGGTTTCACTAAAATCATTTACATTTCTTTCTAACAACACAAATCACACTTTTAACATTGTTCTTAGGGGCTGTTTGGTAGCCTCTTAATGGTTCCATTAAGAGTCTACCTCTGAACCGTTAAGAGGCTTGAGTGTTTGTTTCAAAAAAAAGGAGGCTCTGAACTGATATAAGGAGATGCTGAATGGAAATTGAGACACAAATACCCCATCTTCAACTCCCGTCATCCCCCCCCCCCAACCCTCACCACCGACCTCTAGCAGACCACCGGCAACCTCCGCAGCACCGTCGGCCGGCCACCCCCAACCTCCGCAGCCCGACCGCAGACCACCCCCCGACGAACGCAGACCACGGGTTTGAGGATTACTTCATCTCCCTCCCGTCATCTCCGTCACCCACCCCAGCACCGGCGCCGACCCTTCATAGTCGGCCGGCCAGACCGCCGCCATCCCCTCCCCCGACGACCTCCCGACCACAGGCACCCAGCACCGCCGCCATCCCCTCCCCCGACGACCTCCCGATTCACCTTCGATCGCAGAGATCCATCCCATCCGCCGCCCCCGCCGCCCGCCTTGTTTCGATTCACCTTCGATTGTAAGTTAGCTGGTTGTTTTGATTTAGTATTTGAATTCACCTTCGATTCACCTTCGATTCACCTTCGATTCACCTTCGATTCACCTTCGATTCACCTTCGATTCACCTTCGATTGGTAGTAGATCTTTATTTTGATATCATATCCTGGAAGTATTTGAATATATGAATGTTAGAAGATCTTCCTGTAAATGCATACATGATTAGGATTCACATACTTGTTATCTGCTGAATATTATTGCTTTGTAACCACATTAATTTCACTAGCAAGAAACGAGTATAAGTATCTGTTTATGTTGTTGGTGGTGTTAATCTCTTGTTGATCATTTTAAGATATAAATAATGTTTTCCTAGCTGGTGATGTATTGTAAAGAGTCAAAGAGTTGGAAGTATAAGCTGAGATCAAGCTCTTGGTATATGGTTTCATGTTAGAAGTGATTTCATGTTTCTTAATTATTGTGTTTGGATGTTTGGAAGTATAAGCTGAAATCGTCTATGCATGTTTGCTGGTATGTGCCTGCAGCACTGACCCATGTCATAAGATCATCCAACAGCAATCCTATCGACTCCAAACCAACGTCAGTTGATGATGACAGTGTGTCATTCAGATGATCAAGTGCAAGACCCAGCAGTTCACTGCAGTTCTTGAGCTCCATACGCGTGGAAACTTTCGACAGCTCGTTTATCGCGACTACAACAGAGAGTTTAAGTAACTCATCAGGCTGGATGTGGGTTGAGTTCACTAGAGGAGATAGTGAGCTGTAACATGGATCGGGTACAACATGGTGTCACAAACGGCTTTGATGGAAGCCAATGCTGATTGTGATCGCGATCCATGATCACCATTATGGTTGTGGTCTTTGTTCTGTGAAGTTCCCACAACTGTTGCGACTATGACGATAACAAGAATGAGAGACGATACTGCAACGATGGTGATTCTTTTTCGCGTTTTCCTGCATGCATCGAGTCTCATTTGATCTGCTTCGTCTACTTTCCCGTAGGATTTGAGAGAACTTATAGCTTTTGTTTTTGAATTCTCTGTTGTTTGTAAACTGTTGTTTGTGTATGTGAAAAATGTTGGTGATTTATAAAGAAATAATAATGTGAAAGAAACATGAGATACGTGCAAAGCATCATGGGGAATTGGAGACACATAAGACATGGTTCTCATGAACATGAATACGAATTATTATTAATATTATTAAACGAGAGAGAAGTTGACTTTGGTATTTTGCATGACATCAAGTCATTTGTATCCTATAGAATTTATGAATTTGTTTGACTATAGTTGTGTGTTTTATAAGATTTGGATACTAAATATTATATTGGTCATGTTATCTTCTTTTAATATTGATACATTTTTAGTAGGATTAACCATTTATAGCTATGATGGGTGGCAAAATACTTCTCCATATTCTTCTTAATAACATCTAAGATGCATTCTTCATATAATTGTCATCTTCAAGTGTTTATCATGTGTTCTTATATATAGATAAATTCATGTTTCTATTAGGAGTTTTGTGACAAGTTGAATTGCTAATTCGATATTGGTTCACTACATTACATTGGAGGTATATATGTTGAATAGTAGTAGCAAAATAGGTTTACAATGAGTCAGAGAAGAACAGAGACAATTCAAATTGATCCTGAATTTGAGGAATATTATCATGTTGTATGCTTGATTTGTTGAATGGTATCATCTTGTTTATGGTATCAAAATGTGTATGCTTGATTTGTTGTAGTTTTATTATATTGATTTGATGTTGTTTTATTTGTACATGAGGATGGTATCATCTTGTTTATAGTATCAAAATATGTATGCTTAATTTCTTGAAGTTTTATTATGTTGATTTGGATGTTGGTTGATTTGTACATGAGTTCAGACATCTAACCAAACAGATACATTTTATTCAGCACAAAATAATTTAGAGGGGTAAAATTGTCATTTTGTACAGTCATTCAGAGATTCAACCAAACAGTACATTTTGGTTCAGCACTTACTGATTCAGAGCCTCTTAACCATTCAGACCTCTTAACCATTCAGACCTCTTACCATTCAGACCTCTTAACCATTCAGCACTTAATAATTCAGAGCCTACCAAACAGCCCCTTATTGTTTTGAATCTTTTATATATTACTTATGTTAATATTTAATATTCAACTTAAATGTAACATATATAGAAACTAATAACTATCTTTTTTATTAACAACATTTTTTAACATTTTTTATTACCAGAAAAATATTCACAAAACTTGCACTGATGATGATATAAAACCACAACCATTTAATTGGGGAAAACATCTATTACCACCAAACTATTCCCTTGAAGACAACTGATTACCGCTTAATGATTCGTTTTAAAGTTTGAAATAGAAGGTAAACATAAGAAAAAATTCACAAAATGATAATCAAAGTTCAATTGTTGTTTTATTTACATCATTGGATTTAAATAGCTATAAAAAATGCACAATTTACATCATTGTAATTAAATAGCTATAAAAAATTTTCACAATGAAACAATAATAAAACTCGAGTGATTTTTATAGCTATAAATGTTGGTTAGGTAATAATCATAAAATCAGCCATTTATTTGTAAGTTTTTTTAACAGTAACTTAGTGGTTAGTTGTTAGTATGAACACTTAAGTTAGTAATTATGAATCAATGCTAAGGTTGGAACCTTAGACCTCGAGAAGAGACAAAATCCTCTCACCTCCCCATGACCACTAAACCAAAAGATCAGTTGGTTCCGTTAATTGCAATTTGCTTTTTTAATTATGATATGATTATTTATTTTTTTCCCTATTCTCTATTGTAGAAATCATTAAGACTGTCCACAACGGACCGCCCTTAGCCCCGCCCGTGCCTTCCTTCGGAAAGGTTGCGTTGTGCAGACCCATCTGTCCTTCATCCGCCCTTTGCCAAGGGCGCTCCATGGATGCATTGTGTGGGGCCCACATCACAAAAATATGTATTGTTTTGTTTTTTTTAATGGTTGTTTGTGGGAAGAATGGTGTTGGGGGTAAAAGTTGATTGTTGGAAGGATGGTGTTGGAGGTAAAAGTTCGTTGGAAGAATGGATGAAAGTTAGTGGAAGGCTGATGTTGCATGCTGACCGTGACTATTGGAGGAAAGGACGTCTTTTAACGTTGTGAACAGTATTACAAACTAGTTTCACATTCAATTTCTAGGTTTTTCTTATCCCTACTCAAAACTCTACTCGAATTTTCAATTGCTAAACTTATTGATACTATTACAAAACACAATTCATTTAATAATAAATTGAATATAAAGAACTACGGCCAACATCCAACATCACTATATTGAGTGAGTGTTTGGGAGTGCTTTTTTTACTTGTTTTTTTAACTTATTAATTTTTAAAAAGTTAAAAAATCATTTTATAATGTTTGATAATCTGATGATTGTAAGGGAAATAAGTTAATAAGTCACTCCATACTAACTTATTAACTTATTTGATAAATCAACAAATCAAAAAGAAGTTTTAAGAAGGAATCCCAAACAGCCGAACCCTTGTAAAATCTGCAAGCAAATGCAAAACAAATACACAAGCCTAAACTAGTTTAAACCAGCACCAAATTTCTACAATGAATGAATTAAAACTCTAGCCACACACACATCAACATCTGAGAATAAGATCAAATTCACATCATGTAATGAATCAGATCTGAGGTTTAACATAACACAATCACAAATTCAGATTACAGAAATCTCTTTAACAAGAACTACAAGCTCAATGGAGGTAATTTTGGCATAACATGAACAATAATCCTACTACTAATTACGCAGAACACAATAATATGAATTCGCATGTGTATATTGAATAAACATCATTGACAGATTTTGATTTAACAGTAGTAAATTAACAAAGAATCAATAAGAAATGCTTATACAAATCCAACAATCTACCATTATGTAGCCGAAATATCACGAATCCGTTAGATCTCATACAAATCTAAACAAATCAATACAAAACCGATAGAATACCTATAAATCGACGACAATTGCATCAGAGAGAACAAACTTATCTGTTCAAACGCGAGCCATCACATCAGCAACAGCAGCAGAAGTCGCACCACCGCTGAACGACGAAAACAGTCCGGTGCCGGAGATCTCCTGATCGTCAAGGAACAGATCCTCCGGATCTCTAAACGCACCGTGAACGCAGATGATTCCGAGCCCTATCAACGTCGCCGACATGAGCAACGAACCAACGCTCGTGAGGAAAACGACGAACACCGTGAGGACGATCAGTATCCCTAGGATTTCGCGATCGGAGAACGTCCGACCACCGATCACCACCGGCTGATCCGGCGATCGGAAGATGTAGAGCAACAACCACGCGGCGGCGAGTGAGACGATCGTGAGAAGCGAAAACGGATGCGAAAGGAGAGAAATCGCGAGGACGATTGAGAGCAACGTGATGTAGTTCACGCGAAAGTAGTTGTAGTTCTTACGGATGCGAGAAGTTGCATCGGAGAGTGACTCAGGCTTCGAGAAGGCGGTGCGATCTACGAGCTCGTACCACGGGCGGCGGCGCGTGAAGGCGCGTCGAGTGGACTCAGTGAGTCGGGATACAAACGCGCGTAGGGCGGGGTGGCGGAGACGGCGGAGGACCAGGCGGCGGTGGTGGTGGCGGACGACGGTGGATCTGAGATCGGGAGGTTTTGGGAGGAGGACATGGTTGAGAATATGGGAAGGGGTCAGGGGTATTTTGGTCAGAATGGTTTTTCAAGTTTTTTTGACTTTGAGAGGACTGGGGGTGTAGACAGGGTTTGGTTTATATATGGTTGCTTTTGGAATTGATATTTACGTCATCTGTAACGCCTTTTTGAGCTTGGTGAATAACAGCCATGGATTGTGGGATGATGGAAATGGACGATTGTGATTTGATGGGGGGTTTTTGATGTACGCGGTATGGTTATTTTGTAAGAAAATATTGATTTCGATGATAAATTTTAGTTAAAAATTAGAATGCCTTAACACTTAAGTTACAACTCATATTAGAGCATTAAGAGAACGAATGAGGTCAATCGTATGGAATGAGGTCAATCGTATGGAATACTTTAACCGTGCAAATAAACTGTGCGAATGAGTCCAGTCGTGCGATTGAACTATGCGAATGGGATTCAGTCGTGTGATTAGGCTAATCGTGCGACTGAAGCTGCGGTTGCGGGAAAAATTGAATTTTTTGAACACTTGACTCAAAATTTATGAATTTTTACGAACCATAATCTGGCGTATGGGAAAAAGTCGAAACTTCTAACACAGAGACTCGTCAAAAACAAGTTTTGAAGCGAAAAAGTGTATCTTTTGAATGAAAACATTAGTTTTGACACCAAAACCAATTGAATCCACGCAAAATCACGAGCCTAAGCTCTGATACCACTTGTTAGGACCATGTACGTACGGAGTACTAGCGGATTCTACGTGAAACCAGATCAAATAGCGTGGAATTCTATTTGATTGGCGATCCAATCAGTGAGAACGAATAACCCGATCGATCTAACGATGTAACAAACGTTAAAAACAGATTGAAAACGATCTGGAACGAACTATGAACTTGGATTTGCGACTAGAGACGCTCTGGACGGCTAGGGTACGACTGAAGGTTCAGTCGTGCGATTGAACCAATCTTATGTCTCAATCATACGACTGATCCAGTCACTTGGTTCAGTCGTGCGACTGGTCCATCAGCATAGTTCATTCATGCGTATGGGCCATAAGTATGGTCCATTAGCATGAATGTCCACATGACTAAGTTAAACACATTTCTAAGTTCTTATTGACTTAGAACTATGTAAAACCAACATTAAACCTATATATTTAGTTCATACATGTGAATCACATTCAATATAAAGATAACATGACATAATTAATCACATATAAACATCACAATGCATTTCATATATCATTCAATCAACTTATTACATTGGATTACACAAGTGTAAGACATGAAAGACTTTTATATTTGAGAACTTAAACTAGGTACATCAAGATGTATCAACACTTTCATAGGAAAAATACAAAGGGAAGCCCTAACTCTAAAACTTTTTGGTAAAGTCCACACACATTCATAGATTAGGAGAGATATTGCAAGGAATTTTGATTTTGAGCAGCTATTATCAAAATGATCGATTTTAATTTCCAAGCAGCTATTTACAACAAACACATGGACAATATACATAGATACAATACTCATATTCTCATGCTCAGAATCACTATATGCACTCACAGGTTTCCTATAGCATACACTTTTTGCCCAACAAGCAAGTTAGCAGTAGACACACCAGCTGGTATTGGTCTCAATTTATCTTTTGGTGCGTCAATATGTAGTACTACAATATCCTTTTCTTTGCATCATATGTGGTCTGTTCAGTAAGAGTTGCCCTAGATATACATAAATCAGTCTAATGTCTTAAAAGAGAAGATAAATAGTGATATCATAGACATTTCCAACAGAACCTAATGATGAATACTTTAAGCTAGATACTGCAACCACAACAGACAAACTAAATTGACATATGATTAGTAGGTCTAAAATCAAGCTCACAAGGAGATTGATTTAGGACGTGTTAAAAACAAAGGTAAATTCGAGGATAGAGATGTTTTAGATCTATGTATTGTTACTTAATCAAATTATGCATTTTATCAGGTTAACAAGAATAGCATAGGCTAACATCGATGAGGTTATTAGTAATTAATACATGTTATTTCTTATAACTTAAATCCTGTTGGTTTTTAATAGCTCACAGATTATCTCATATCAATATACCAGTTAAATAAAATTTTCTGATACTACCATAAGATGTGTATTCTATTCATGCAGTGATATTGATTTCCTTTATAACATGGAATAATCTAACATTCTTACATCAACCATAGTTTCAATGGAATGAACTTGTATACGACAAGCAAAAGCGTCATGTTACAACATTGAGAACCATCAACTATTTCTTTACTTTTGTTTACTATAAGTCTCAAAACTTATTCTTTCTTATAAATCAAGTGACGAGGTTAGTTCACAGTGTGCAACCAGTCATTCAACTCAATTTATAGTTAGAGCCTTGGCCCTTGAGTGAAACCAATACACACCCTCAAATTTCACTACACGAGAAGAAAGAAAGAGGAAAAACTTAACCAACCTGAGATCAAACACACATCGAATAACATGATAATCGGTGACAATGTCCCTTTTTTGGTCCCAAACAAATCCTGATCCGGACCCCTGAGGCTCCTCCAACACATCCAAAGTAAACACATCCCGCCTACACAACATAACTTCACTCAAAATACAAACAAAATTAACATAACCGACTTCATATAATCAAAACGCCTGATGTTAGCATCAAACACATTCAAAAACCAATCCACATTTTCACCAGCGTTCCATAACTCAATAACACAAAAATGCTAGGTCCCAAAAGATTGGACCGGATTAAGTGAGCAATGCAAAAATTTATGTAATTTGAACATATATAAGCTCCACATAAAGTATCAATTAAGAGCAACAAGAAAAATCAAGGTTTCATACCAATTTCATTCATCTCATTCAATATTTCAATCCATATACGTAACCAATTATTAGAGTTAAAAATTTTTCACACCTTCATAGTTTCTATATATCATGTTTAAATTAAGATACAACACCTGTAATAAGTGGCATTTGTTACCTGTCACACCCCAACTTTGACGGCGGAAACGCCGAAGTGTGAGGGTTAAGATTGTTCACAACCACATGACGCTATATTATAATGTAAAATGCCATTAATCAATTGTTTCAAACACCACATATATCAAAGTCTCAAAATAAATCAAACGAAAATAGGAAATCCAATTGTTCTTATTAAGCCTAGGTCCATGTTCTAGGTTTAAGCATTTCTTCAATCATCGCTAAGCTTGCACATTACCTGAAACATGTTGAAAATAAAGTCAACTAACGAGTTGGTGAGTTCTCATGGTTTTATATACAATAAGTATACAAAAATGTGGCAATTCTAGTCAATGGTCACAAGATAGTAAGTATATAAACATGCATAGTTACAATCAAACCTCAACTGAATAATATGAATAAGCATGATTAGCTAAGTGTATTTGGTTCCCTAGTGCACAAGCATACGGCTGCTAGGAGCCGGTAATCCCTTGGCTTTAGCACCAAATAGGCTTGTCAGGCCCAAAGATCTAAGACTTCGCCAGGCTAGCAATAGTTAATGATTGCACACGTATGTCATATCTCATATCATACTTAACATATTCAAACAACCACAACTATGTAAAGAATTGCACGTGTGTAATAAGTATCAAAGCGTGTATGAGTAAGTTTTGTATAAGCAACATGTTTCACCCCGAAAGGTGTGAAATAATCGTAAAGCGGGGCATAAGAACTCACATGTTTAATAATAGGAGACTTGAAGATGGAATAATAATAATCGCGAATAAGATTTCCAACACAATGTCACAAGGCACCTAAATGTAAAAAGGTAGCGCGTTATAATATGTTTGATGTTTAATTATGTTTTAGGGTTGTAGATCTAATAGGATTTAATAATTATTCGTATTTATTACATGTTAATAATGCGATCGAGTTAATGGAACAAATGGATTTTTATATTTGACATAATTAATTGCTTGCGCGTACGAGGAAGAAATAAATAAAAACCTAATCTAATTGTACGTTAAACGATTTATAAATATTGTATATAATAATTACAATAAGTGATTTAGCTATTAAAAAGAACTATATATATATATATATATATATATATATATATATATATATAGGTATAAGTAACTAAATAATTTAATTGTTTGAATATATATATACAAGTATTATATTTACGCACTTCTTTTGTACTTTTAGAAATACAATAATGTATTTATAAATACAAAAGTATTTTATAAAAATTAATTTAGCCACAAATTAGTTAAAGAAAAGTTAAAAAAAATCTGTATTTTATAAAATAATTTTAGAAATTTTCAGAATTTAAAAAGATGGATTAAATAAAAAGAAATGAAAAGAAAAAGAAAAAAATCAGAAAAAGAAAGGGGGTTGCCCGGGGTCAAACCCGAGGCCCTCCTGAAACATGGGGCACAGGAACCAGTGAACCAGGGTCGTGGCCTTGGTTCACATTGGTTTGGTTTGAATTTAAGCATAGCCTCCCCGTTTTCCCCCAAATCCGATAAACCCTAGTTTCAACAGATCCACAATTGTCCCTCGATTCGGTGTTAATCACCTAAATCATCATAGGGCTTTTGATCTTTGAACAAAAACGAGTAGAAAACAGGTTTTAATTACCTGTGTTGATGAGGTTTTGGGTGATTTCGAGTTCGGTTTAGGTTCGGATGTTCTTGGGTTGGGGTTTTCTGATCGAGAGAGTTTATGGTGAAATTGAGGGTTCAGAGAGTTTAGGAACTTCAAAATGAATCCGAAACCCTCAATTTATAGCTTCGATTACACGGTTTCGGGCTTAACACACTCGATTGAAACCGTGTTCGAAGTTTACCCAATTTAAGAGATTTTGAGCTGTTAATTTGCAATGTTGATTGAATAATTGATTGATTAAGCCGCGTATTAAGTTTAGGGGTAATTAATTTGATCGAAATCTTGAATTTGGACTTGATTTGATTCGGTTGTTAGTCCCGGTTTAGACTCGGCTCGATTAGGAAGGTTTGTAACGAGCGGGAACTCGAATTGGGTTAGGGTTTGAGTTCGAATCGCAAGGCCGAGGGAGTTGCGCGGTTTAATTGGGTCAAAAAGCATGTGAAAACGATGATTGAAGCTTAGCCGGAGCTCGCCGGAGCTCGTCGCCGGGAAAACGGGCATAAGGAAACAAAATTTACATTTTCAGCCCCTGAAGTTTGGGCTAATGGTTAAAACAACCTAAACCTTGATTTTCAAGTTTAAAAGTTTACAAAACACCCCCTTGAACTTTGTACTAACTTAAAAATCTATTACTATTATTATTTTTATTATTATTGTTATGATTATTTTTATTATTATTATTATAGTTATTATTGTTATTATTATTACTATTATTGTTATTGCTATTATTACTATTATTACTATCATTATTATTATTATGGTTATTATTATTATTATTATTATTATTATTATTATTATTATTATTATTATTATTATTATTATGGTTAATTAATCCTTAAAGAATTAGAATTACGAATGAGTCCACACACTTAAATGAAATGGCAAATATAAACACAAAGTATAATACAAAGATACAGGATGTTACATTACCCTTGTAAGTTAGGGCAATGTTTAATCAGATTGAGTTTTTAAAAAATACATCTAAAGGAAGCTAGGTAAAAGGGTTGAGTGGGTAAACAAGCTGAGTAAGACATATGTCTAAGGCACAAGAATCGTTAATCGTTAAATCATAATTATCACACATGTAATCAGACAGACACACCTGGACATGAAGAAGCAATTGAAGATGGAGGTTCGATAAAAATTGGATCGAAGAAAGGTGTTTATAAACAACAATGGGGGTGGAATGACAGGCCGTTGGATTGACTGGCGGTGCATCAGTGAGTTGTAACGCCCGATGGATTCAATGGAGCTCTTTATGAAGGTCGAGGGTGAGGCCGTGAGGGTGGGATGCCAAAGAGCGCGTCTTACAAAGTAGGTGAAATTAAAATTGTGCCCAAGGTTTATGTATTATAGGGTAGTAGAGATACACACATTTTTTTAATATTAAAGTAACCATATAAGCCTAAGGGTTTATTTGTCTTTTACATCTACTTAACAAAAAAAATGGATGGATGTTAACGTCCCGGACTTAATTGTGACAAATCTCAAACCGTAATGGTTAAATCGAACGTTTTTAAACTATTTGATGAATTTAGTTATAACCACCAAACCATAGGGACTAAAGGCGTAATTTACTCTAATTTTAGTAATAGTGATTTTAGGTGCTGTTTGTTTTTTCTGCAGGAAAACGTCTGCAGTCTGCGGACCACATCTGCAGACATCTGCAGCAGAAGAGGTGGACCAAACGTCTGCAGTCTGCAAGAAAAAGACTGTTTGATTTTTTAAAACCTGCAGACTGCTAAAACATGCTGTAATTAAAGTAAACTAATTTTGTGAAACTTAAAAAGGTACTTTAATATTAAAATATAAATAAAAGTCATACAAATACATTAAAATATAAATAGAAGTCATACAAAGTACAATAATATTCATAAAACCATACAAATACATTTTATTTAAATCGTTTATTCGATATTCTGCATTAACTGCTCTGCAATTTCATCTCGTAACTGAGTCATATATTCCCGATCTGATGAGGTACCATGTTCTTGAACATCATTTTCATCAGCATCAACATGACGATTTTCAAAGGACACATTGGGTTGTTTTTATCAGCACGTAAGGCAATGGAATTGTTTTTAACGATCCCGCCTTCGGATGGCCCTAAAGTGAAAGTAAAACATTTTATCAGTTTATGTGTAAAGGTATTTATTAAAAACTTTATATATATAAACATACCTTTTTAAATTCTTCCCATTCCTCGTTGGTTAAGCTAAAAGTGTTTGTTTGAGGGTTGTATATGTTACCTGTTTTGTTTTTTAAATACAGCCACCCTACGTATTTGGCTTTAAGATTATCGTATGCATTCTTCATTTGTTTTTGCGTTAAATCCAAGCCAAATCTCTCCTTAAGCACTTTTCCTAAGTTATTCCATGACTCTTTATGCATACTCAATCCTTTTCTACCTAACTTGTTTACCTCTTCTATGCAAGTCTCTATTAAGCATTTTTGTTGCTCAATCGACCATTGTTGTTTCTCTCCCATATCTATTAATCATAAAACACAAGCAGAATCAAAATACCTTTCAAACATTAATCATAAAACACAACAAAATACCTTTCAAGCATGATAACCATAACTAATATACAATCCCAAAATCACCTTTAAACCAACTCATAAACCAATCATAAACCAATCTGCAGCAGAAACACAAACCAACTCATAAACCTTTCAAGCATGATAACTCATAAACCTTTAAAACATTGTTCATAAAACAATCATAACCAACTCATAAACCAATCTGCAGCAGAAACACAAAATCAAAATCACTAGAACACTAGAAAATGACCAATCACTAGAACACAAACCAACTCATAAACCAATCTGCAAATCAATATACCAACAGATCAATATACAATTCAAAAACACTAGAACACTAGAACACAAAATCACCGCCGGCCGCCAATCAGATACGACGCCAATCAGATACGACGCCGGCCGCCACCCCCTAGCCTCGGCGGTGCAAGGAGGAAGAGAGGAGAGAGCGGCCGCAGGGAGGAAGAGAGGAGAGAGCTTACCTTTTTCAGTGGTGAGAGCGGCCGCAGGGTGCAACGATGAACAGTGAAGAGACCAGCGACGCAGCGACGGGAACAGTGAAGAGAGGAGGAGCGACGGGCACAGTGAGGAGAGGAGAGAGCGACGGGCACAGTGAGGAGAGGAGAGAGCGACGGGAGGGAAGGGTGAGATATTAGGGCTGATATTCCTTTATGTGAAGAGAGGAGAAGAGGTTTGTAAAAGGTCTTCTCATCTGAAGACTAGGGTCCATGTCTGCCCCATGAAGAGCTCAGGAAGACGTTTTTAATGAAACGTCTCCCAGAAAACAAACGGTCTGCGAAGTAAAAACCTCTTCCCGCGTCTGCGAGCGCGCAGATGAAGAGGTGGGGAAGAGGTTTTTTCAAAAAACAAACACCCCCTTAGTCTTTTGCCGGTTTGGTCAATTTGGCTTGGGCATGGTTTAGGATTTCAAGACCCGCCCACACTTTTGTATCTGGGCCGCCCAAGAAGGATTAGGCCTTCATGCAACGCAAACTGACTCATTACGGAGCAATTACTATTTACGTGTATCACTGGCCAAGCTTCTTTGGGGTCGGCGGCCCCCCACCCCTCTCTTTTTTTCGTTAGCGGTGTTGATTTTTAACGCGGTAGTGTAAATTTTCGGTTCGGTAGTGAAATTTTTTTAATAAATATAGAGTCTACCCCTTAAAATAGTTTACTTTCGCCCCCGCCCCTTTTATGGTTTGGTTCAAGCTCCGCCACCGACCTGTATAGCTCTAAACAAATTGAACGTTCACCGAACAGTGCATAAACTGTTCAGTGCAAATTCATTTATGTTCCTTCATTTAATAAATGAACGAACACGAACAAGAATAAACATGAACAGATGATACGTTCGTTCATTTATGTTCATAAACGTTCAATAATATATTCATTTTCCATTCGTTTGTGTTCGTTCATTTAAAAGTTTTGTTTGTGGTAATTATGTTAAGTACTCTTTTATCTTTGGTATATATTACGTGATGTTTGGGATTTTAATCATAAAATCAATATATGATGGTTTGTATCTGTTTGTTTTAGGAACTTTCGTTTGCGTGTGTTCATGAATATTTATATGCATTCACTTACCTTTGTTTGCGTTTGTTGCATTAGTTTACGTTCGCATTCATTAACAAATTTGTTTCCTTAATAAACGAACACAAACAAGAATTCTCGTTCGTTAAGCGTTCGTAAACAGTTCATGAATAAGTTATATCCTGAATGAACATGAACAAAGCCCTCGTTCATATTTGTTGTGTTTGTTTTGCTTGTGAGCTTGATTATCATATAAGTTCCTTCCAAGTTTGTTCTTTGTATGAGTAGGTCACAAAATAGAGACTCGAAAGGATGTGTCATAAAATCGGAATCTTAACTCTTATTAATTCAAAACAAAATCGTTCAAACTCAAAACGAAACAAGAGCAAGATTAACAAACAATAAGCACATAAACAAAATAATCAAGATTCAAATATACGATGGATATTGAAATAAAAAGGGTTAGACAAATAGTTTTCATCAAGACGGGGATGAAGAAATTGAATCTTGGAGCAAATTTGAATCTGGTGGGTGTTCATGTCTGTGAGAGATTGAAGATAATAAGATCTATCTTTTCTCTTCAAAAATAAACCCTAGATGACGACTATTAACTAGTTTAGTATCAGCTGCGCGTTGCGACGACATCATACGCAGTGTGATAAATTATAGATTGTAATTGACCTGACTCATTTTCGAACTATTTATATATTGAAATATAGAGTAACTCGAACTATAATGTTGCCAATTGGTTAAAGATCAAGTTTTGTTTTAATTTGAAAAAATTATATTTGAAAAATACGAGGAAATAATGAGAAATAAGAAAACAAAAACAAAAGAATGTAGCTCATTGTATTCGAACCAATTGAAGCAAGCAGCAAGTTATGCCTTAAACTTGCAAAGAATTACATATATGAAAAGTTGAGATTAAGTAAAAATATAAAAAAAAAACTCACCGACCTTTGAAATTGTGTTATAGTGTAATGTAATGTAACTAGTAGAATTCCCCCGGGCATTACGACGGGAATTCAGTCAGCATCAGTTCGGTTTTATTGCGGTATTTGTACGGTACCATCACTCTAGGAATAGATAGAGAACCATAAAAATAAATTTGTGATATACCAAAAGGATACCGATAAATGTTTTATATCGATCAAAAACCATACAAACGAATATCAATAATGACTCCAATATTACCGATACGTTAACGATTTTGTTTGGTTGGAACTGGTTCAATTTGCCAGGGCAGCGTACATTCCGGCACTCACTATCTATAGCCTACGATACAAAAAAGTTCTATATTAATTGCAACTCCATTTTCAACATTGTTACCCGGAATCGGTTTTGCCTCCCAATTTCGTTTTGGATCGCTATAGCAACCAAAGCAGAAAAGAAAAAAAAGACGAATACTATTTTTGTTCCGATAATATCGTTGTTCAGTCAGACACTGGTTAGTTCGTAATGGTACTCGAGCGGCAGTGTCACAAATTGAATCGATTGATTTGTATACCTCTTCAACGGTAGATGTTTTATACCCTTTTCATCTACCTCAAACATGTGTTACAAAATCATTGATAATTAGGTTGCAATGAACATAAAGTTAAAAATGCGGCTTTGGATGTGGTGTTGATGTACTAAGTTGTACCATAAGCTGCAACAATAGTAAATCACTGTTAATGTCATTGTAAAATGTAATAGTATATAACTAGGTTTATTACCGTCGCGCGTTGCCGCGACATTGTACGTGACATGATAAATTATAGAAAACAACTGACCCGACTCTATCACAACTCGTTTTTTAACTAAATTTACGTCGAAACGTAGAATAACTTAGATTTATACAATCGAATGAAAACGTAACTCAAAACATACATATAAATAACCATAGAAACATATATATTTAACCCGACTATTTTATAACTCGTTTAAAATTCATAATAAATCATTTCATGTAATTTATCAAAAATAAAACAAAAAAGTTCCATAATTTACACTTCACACTCTCACTCACTTAGGTGGTGTTTGTTTTTTACCAAAACATCTTCCCCACCTCTTCATCTGCGCGCACGCAGACGCGGAAAGAGGTTTTGAGTGCGCAAAGTGTTTGTTTTTTAGAAGACGTTTCATTAAAAAACATCTGCAGGAGGTCTGCATGGAGAAGATGCGGATCTATGTCTTCTGAGATCTTCTAACCTCTTCTCCACCCTGAAATCCATCTTCATCTTCCCCCATCTTACCTCTCCTCTCATCATCGCTGCCCTCCCCCTTCGCAACCATCCCTGCACCCGTCGGCCCTCTGCAGCCGCCCTCCCCCTTCGCAACCATCCTGCACCCGTCGCCTTCTGCCGCCGCCCTCCCCCTTCGCAACCGCCGGCGAAGTCGCCTGAGAAAGTCTGAAGAAACAATTGCAGGTGGTTTTGGTCACCGATAAGTGACGGCGACAGTGGATGTGGAAATTCCGGCGGCAGCGGTGGTCTCTTAACTTCGCAGCGGCGTACGCCGTCGCCGTGCTCCGGTAGCAACCAACAACAAAGACAGAAGACGAAGACGAATGAAGATGATGGCTGAAGATGATGATGGATGATGGATGAAGAAGAAGAGCAACACCGGCGAAGACCCAATGGCAGAAGAAGAAGACGAAGACGGATGAAGATGATGGCTGAAGATGATGATGGATGATGGATGAAGAGTGGGGTGGGTTTGGTAATAATAATAATAATAATAATAATAATAATAATAATAATAATAATAACAACAACAACATTACAGATGTTAAAAACAAACAGTCTTTTTCTTGCAGACTGCAGACGGTTGGTCCACATCTTCTGCTGCAGATGTCTACAGATATGGTCCGCAGACTGCAGAAGTTTTCCTACAAAAAAAACAAACAACACCTTACTCACTCACCATCATATCTTCCCACCTAATTCTCAATAATGAGGAAATAAAAAGACTTGAGTGGTTATTTGTAAGATTCAAACATTCTCAAACATTCTCCCGTAGGCACCGACCTACAGAATGATCAAGACGAACCCTCCCCATATGGGCCTTGAGCCCAAAACTGAACAACTAGTCCAGATCCATTATTCTTATACAACTCGAAACACAAAACAATAAAATTAATCGATTATCGAATAATTTATTATAATATGCTTGATATTGAATTGAAATACATATATTTCAACAGAATGACATTGATAGATTGTGTATTATACGTTGTAGGGATACTAATTCGTGTCAAGAAGGTTAAAGCTTGTGTTACGTGATCAAATTTGTCTTCATCATGTAGTTTTAAAACGTAACTCGCGAGTTCTACATGAAAGTGTATTTTGTATTTAATAGATCGTTCGCATTTTTATAAAATTTTCTATTCACTACCGATGCTTAAAATGGCAAGTTTTTGATATGAAATAGGTTATTGTTGTGTTGCCTATACGCTAGAGATTAATGGTTCAAGTACTTCAACTACATTTTTATGAATGGCTATTTAGATTATTGACAGACCACTGTCCCAAACAATCATCTCCATTACTACATCACAGAACCTTCGGGCTTTAAGCCGACACTTTCAGGAAGGAAAGCTCGTACATCAGTCTGTCTACAGTAATCACGAACCTAAGAACCCCGCCATAGATGCGAAAACCACCTATAACCCACATGAAACCCCTTTTGTCACAAATGTAACGTGAACCCAAAAAACTTCATAAAATAAAATCTTGAAAACAAAATATGGCGGAGTAAATTATGAGAGGTTTTTTTTTTGAACGGCCAACGAATAATTTTTAATCCCGGTCACCCGGGTAAACCCATTGGTGAAAGGCCACCCACGCCCGCGAACACAGACAACGCTGGTGACCCAGCTCGCCCATCATTCTAAGGGAAACTCACCACCCAAAGGTCCACTGTGGTAAAACCCCTGGCCCACTTAGAACATATTGCACCTAGTGAGACTCCAACCCATAACCTTCATTTTAGAAAGTCATAGAGTGGCTCCTCTTAAACCAGTTGATGTAGTACTTATTAACAATTATGAGAGGTTTTTAAAAGAAAATCTCAAACAACCAAACTTGTATATTTGACCGAGTGATACATTTAAAACAAATTTAATTATTTTGTCATTGACCATCTACCTTAAAATAAATATTCAATTTTTTATTGGTTTTGACCTTTAACCGTATAATCTGTATTTTATTTTTAAAAGGAACTTCAAAAAGAGAGAAAAAAACCCCTTCAAATTTGTAATACAAAACAAAAAACAGTGGATAACCAATGAGTTGCCTAATTGGCTTCGTTGCTTGCACATTGTTTTACTCCCAATAAGCCACTTTCCCAACAATTTCCTATAAATTAAAATGGTCAAAATATGACTAAGTGCATACGGATAAACACATTGCCTCTAATTCTTACGGAAAAATGATGGTGCAAATGGTGATTCTATTGATCGATTTGGAGAGTTCGAAACAGGTTGAGTTTTAAAAGGAAAGAAGTTTTCGTTAAAAATATAACAAATGTGATCAAGATAGTCAGATTCTTATGGATCAAATTTCAATCTCTAATGTTGTTTTAACTTTAGTGGAGACTAAGGTGGTGTTTGTTTTTCTGAAAAAGAGCTTCTGAAGCTCTTTTGTCTGCGCCAAAAAGAGGCGGGCAGATGTTTCTGGTCTGCAGACTGTTTGTTTTTCTGAAGATGTTTCACTAAAAAAGGTCTGCGTGACCTCTTCTTCAAGAAGAGGTGGACTAAAGTCTTCAGAGGTCTTCTCACCTCTTCTTCACATATCAACCCTAAACCCCCAACTCGTTTCATACAACTTCACATCGCCACACCCACACCCCACAATCTGTCTCCCCCCGTTGCCTCCCCCCGTTGCCTCCCCCCGTCGCCTCCCCCCGTCGCCTCCCCCCGGCGAATAAGGCGAAATCGGAGAAGAATGATGCGGAAAAGCAGTCGTTGAGAGATCCTTACGAGGTTCTCGGTGTTTCGCGCAACGCTACAGATCAAGAAATCAAAAGTGCTTACCGTAAATTGGCGTTGAAGTATGTTTTCTGACTGATTTGTTGTTTGTAGATTTGTGATGAATTTGGTGGAAATTAGGTGCGAATTTGAATTTGATGCAAGTGATTTGAACTAGTTGTTTATTGACTAATGAAAGTGCTTTCCGTAAATTGACCTTTAAGTTCATTATCTAGCTGATTTGTTGCTTTTAGATTTATGATGTATTTGGGAGAAATTAGGTTTAATTGGCTTTGAAGTACGTTATCCAACTGATTTGTTGGTTTTAGATTTATGACGAATTTGGGAGAATTTGGTTTAATTGGCTTTCAAGTACGTTATTTAACTGATTTGTTGTGTTTAGTTTTCTGATGAATTTGGTAGAAATGATTTGAAGTAGTTGCTTGTTCACTTGAGTTACCTATTTATGTTGAATCTAGATATGCTGCAAAATTTTGTGCGTTTATGTGTTTGTTAATCTGAGATTATTACGAAGCGTTAGATGCAGATTTGGTATTTGAGTAATTTTGTTTTCGTTGAGTTTTTCACTTGTTGATGATGTTGCCCATGAACAAACTTGATGATGTTGATCTTGTTGAGATTGAACATGCAGAGCTGATGTTGTTGATGAACAAACTTGATGATGTTGTTTGATCTTGTTGATGATGTTGTTGATCTTGTTGATGATGTTGATCTTGTTGATAACTCTTTTAACAATTTATTTTAATTTCAGTTTATTGTGACAGTTTATTTAAATTTCTGTTTATTTTAACTTTTTATTAATTTCAGTTTATTTCAGCAGTCTGCAGACGTTACAAAACAAACAGTCTTCTTAATACAGACTGCAGAGGTTTGGTCCACCTCTTCTCCTACAAATATCTGCAGATGTGGTCTGCAGACTGCAGATGTTTTACCTCTTCAGAAACAAACAGCACCTAATTCAGTTTTGTTATATGATGTATTATTTCGCCTAACTTCTGCTTAGCTATTGTATTTGTTTCATTTTCTAGTGAATTTTTCCTGCTTTAAAAAAAAGTGCATATGAATATAGTTCTATTTTATTTTTCATTTTAAGTATAATGCTAATTAAACTGTTAGTCGAGATTAATATTAATCAATATTCAATAGTTTAGATTATTAAAGTATAATTTTTCTATAATATATATAGATGATACATTAGATTTTGATTTTTTTAAGACTATAAAATGGTTAACAAAGTTGTTTAATATTTTTCAAGACTGAAATAATGTTAGATCAGTGAAGAAATAATGCTCTACTAGTACTAAGGCTGCAAACGAACTGTACGTTTCGTGAAAAGTTCGTGAACTGTTCGTCGGGAAGTTCGTTTGTGTTCGTTCGTTTAGTAAATGAACGAACACGAACATAAAAATTCTGTTCGTTTAGTTAAACGAACCAACATGAACACAATCCACATCCGTTCATTTATGTTCGTGAATGTTCGATAATGTGCTTGTTTATGTTCGTTAATGTCCGTTCGTGAACTTTCAATAATGTATCCGTTTATGTTCTTAACTTTTGTGCCAGTTATCTTTATTACTATTGTATCAAGTATTTTTTATATTTACGTTAAGTACTTATTTATTTTTTATTGATTTTGTGTAATGTTTGTAATAAAAATATAAATTTTATTCTAAAATAAATCTATAATTATTTGTATTCGTTTGTGTTCAGGAGCTTCTTTGTGTTTGTTATGTTCATGAACAATTGTTGTGTTCGTTTGCTTTTGTTCGTGTTGATTTGCGTTCGGTAAGTGTTCGTGAACGGTTCATGAACATGATCATTTTCTTAATAAACGAACACGAACAAGTAATCTCGTTCTATAAGTGTTTGTGAACAGTTTATGAACAAGTTTATACGAATGCGAACAAGGCCTTGTTCGTGTTCGTTTGTTTCGTTTGTAGCACTATCTAGTACCCCTATATAAGAACAAAGAGAATTACTAATGTTGCAAGTTGCGAGAACTGCACAAGAATAAAATTTCAAGTCAAATTATAAAACCGTGGGAACAAGTTATTGAAACAACAATAAGATGGGAGACCTATGTTATGACAAACCAATTTGGATCTATGAAAAAGGTATTTGTTACTAGTCGAACTATTAGTTGGGTTAATATTGATTAGAACTCAATAGTTTGGATTATAATAATATAACTTTTCTATTATACATTATAGATGATACATTAGGTTTGGATTTTTTGAAGACTGAAAAATGATTAACAGAGTTGTTTAACATAATTTTCAAGACTGAAATAATGTTAGATTAGTGAAGAAATAATGCTCTAGCACCCCTATATAAGAACAAAGAGGATTCCTAACGTTGCGGGAACTATACAAGAATAAAATTTCAAGGCAAATTATAAGACTATGGGAAAGAGTTATTGAAACAACAATAAGGTAGAAGACCTAGCTTATAAACCAATTTGGATTTATGAAAAGGGTATTTAGCATATAACTCAAATTTTAAGATATCATATAATATGGTGCTATTTTCTTTTTCATCACCTACATCGCTAAAATGTAAAGCGTGAAGTTTCAGTTGCGTTTTAGGCCAGTAGCTCGTGAATTGTATATGTTCAAGACTTTAACTCTTTAACTTCTAACTAGTTATTTCTCCCGCGCGTTGCCGCGGGAGCTTGATATAGCACAAAATTCAATTAAATTGAAGGTAACTCAAACTCCATATGCCCAATCAAGCGTTACCCACAATTTCACAAACAAATCCAGCAACTTTTACAATACAACACCCATCCATCGAAACCTGCTAGCCAAAAATCTATTAAAGCAACAGGTGAAATCCCCTTACCCCAAAAGACAAATGCAGGAGCAAAAAACACAAACACCAAGAAAAACCGTGTTTTCAATTTGATGAATACGAAACAGAAAGAAGCTAAAACAACCCATCCATCACCCACCCACAAATTTCCTTCACGACCATATACAACCAAATCCATAAATCCAACCACAAGGCCGATTATATCCTACAACAAAATCATAAGAACACCACCAAACAAAAACACACAAAAGGAGTCGAATTTGAAGAATTGTTTACCGCAGATCCTAACGGGAGCATCGACCTCTAACAGATTAGGCGGTTGAAGAAAGATCTCCGGAGAAGTGGTACAAAGCAAACGAATCTCAGCCTCCAACAGCTGAACCTGCCGTGCGGTCCTCGCTTGCCGGAACTCCAAAAGCCGATTTGTATTTACATTGTTGAACCTATAAACTTACATCAAGTGACACGATTGGCGAGTACTGAATATGTCGCTCAGCTGCAGAGCAGTTGTAAGTTCTAGTGCGTGAATGAAAGAACACATAGTTGCTATAAAGAATGGCAATATCTTACCTGAAGGACGGAGATTTTTGCCTTAAGATCAGCCTTCTTTGCTATTAGAATAGAGGCAGTCTCCACTTGACCATTTAAAGATGTCACTTTCTATAAAGTCAAACGATCACAACATTTCAAGAAGCTTAAGTAAATAGAAACAACACTGTAAGGAAAACAGGTGGGTTGGGTAACATGTAAAATAGGGCATGTTTAAACATGTAAATTTATTATGGACCATGTCTGGCCAACCCAAAAACTTTTATCAAAAAAATTGCACTTCAATTGACAATAATGTGCTAATTACAATTCGATATTATTACAGAATTATTCAAGCTTCTTTTTATCAAAGCGATCTATGTGGTTTCTTTTTATCAAAGCGATCTATGTGGTTTATTTTTATCAAAGCGATCTATGAGGTTTTATGCATTAGGATATACTTCAGATGACTTTGAGTCTGTTTGACCAGTTCAGCCCATTTGACCCGTAAATGATAAAACATAATTCGAATGTTGACCAAGTAAATGGATCTGAAATCTACACATGCCAACCTGTTCAAGAAGGCTTCCTTCCAGCTTGGATGCCAGATCAACTTCCAGCTCAAGCTCAGATGCCCTTTTAATCGCTTCAAAAGCATAGTCTGTTGTTACAGCGGTAACTCTCCTAATTCCCTTAGCAATTCCCTCCTCAGATAAAAGAGCAAATGCCTTCGCCTCTCGTGTATTTGAAATATGAGTCCCTAGTATTTCATAAATTTTAATATAAATGGATAAAATTCACAAAAGTCACCAATATTGAAAATGTGTGTACCTCCACAGAGCTCTGCAGATATGGACAACCATTCTTCATTTTCAGGATCAGCCAAAAGATCTTCCACTTGTCTACCAATTGCAACAATCCTAACTGGATCTGGATAGGTCTGCACCAAAATGAAATTTTATTATCAGCTGATGCAATTTATATAATATAAAATGCAGCACGAATCTGACCACTTACTTCACCAAAAACAACACGCAAACCGTTTACTCTTTTTGCATCAGCAAGGCTTGCCTCCTTTGCAGAAACCTCCAGCTCAGCTTTAATTTGTTCATTCACAATTGATTCAATCCTACGAAGGTCATCCGGCTTTACAGGCTTCCCATGGGAGAAATCAAACCTTAATTTTTCAAGGAGAACAATAGATCCTTTCTGGTCAACATGATTCCCAAGTACTTCCTGCAAATATTTTATAACACCATGAAATTTGAAAATAACAATGAAGGTGACGCTAATGATTATAAAGTATGGTTTTTGGATTACCCTAAGAGCAAAATTTAACATGTGTGTACACGTATGATTAGGACCAATGCGCTGGCGCCTTTCATAGTCAACCTATATAAGATTTATCAAAAAGGTGAAACAAAGACACCATAAGTAGAGGTGTCAAATTAACGGGTCAGGCAGGTTGGATAATAGTAAAGATGAGTAGTTTTCATACTCATGCTGACCTAACAAATTTTGTAAATTAATGTGATTACAGAAGGCTTATTACTTTGATACTTATGTTAACAAAGAAGTTTATGATGTCTATGATTTAGAAATACATTATTGGTCACTATTGACCCATACGACCAGTTTCCTTTTGCGGTAACTATCTTTCTGATATATACGTTTAATACATAAGAGATAAAAAATACAACCCAGATCAGCCCATTCATAAGTTGCCACTTCTGATATAAGATCTTCTACATAGATCAGCAGCTTACCTTACAAATTACTTCCTCACCCACACGAAATTGGGCTGACTCCCCGATAATTTTACCAAGATGAAGCACAAAACCACCATAAATCTGAACATTACAAACTTCAAATGATCCAGATGGACGTCCAAGTAGTCCAGTATCAAATATCTAGAATCCCAGTAAATACCACGTCAGACTTTGAAGTACACATTTCTATGCACATAAACATGTAGATCTTATTACACTAACCTGACCACCTTGTTCAGCATAAAAACTTGTGCTTTCAAGAATTATACCAATATCGTCACCAACACCAGCATATTCCACATACTCACTGCCCGTATAGATGGCTTTTATTACACTTTTGTGGTCCTGAAATTGCTCAAAATGCAAGTATTAGTGCAGTGCTGAGTTGGCAAACAAATACTTAATGGTGAGTTGGCATAATATACGAGTGAAGAGGATTGGCAACATACCTTAAACCGTGTAAACCTGAAACTATCATTTGATGCGGCCACCCCTTTCTTATGCAGTGCTGAGGTAGCATCTGCATCCATGACAATTGCAACAGAAGCTTGATGTAACAATATAACAATAGCATATTAATTAAGGAATATTAGTGAACCAGCAAAATAATAACTGTTCACACTTCAAAGAAATAGTAACTGTTTGTCACAACAAAGTAAAATCAAAAAACCTTATTTTAGGCGTTCCTTGACCTTTCCCTAGCAAATCCTTAAACTGTGTAACAACAAAGAACTTATACCACTTAGATGCTCACAAAGATTAAACAATAGAGATATTAAAGCCTAAAGGGGATCACATACTTTTGAAGAGTATAATAACGTCTCATTCCCACTGCATATATCATGTGAATTATCAACTACTACATCCGCAGTACTGGTGTATATTAGTCGCTTAACTTTGCATCGCCGACAAGAATTGATAACATTCTTAGCGCCTATATAGCATACATGCATAAATTGGATCAAAAGACCAATAATAACAAAGTTTCAAATTACAACACAGGCTTGATTAAAGTGAATTGATAATTAACCTTGAACAATGATCGAGTAACCATAATAGAAATCTTGATTGCAAGAATATATCATCCATGTAAAACAGAACTTCTGAACCCTCAATAGCTACATACAAAAGAGCATTAGCAACTTCAGTTAAAAAAGCCACTTACAATAGCAACCAAAATTAAGTTCCTAGACTAAATGTTACAAAGCTTCTTAGGTTACAGCAACAGAGTTGAACAGTGGATCAATTACACACGAATGAGAGCTAATTTCAGAGACAATTGAAAATACATCAAAGTAGAAACGAATTTCCATGAAGATCATATAATCAAAGTACCGTTGATGATGTGGTGAAAGCCTTCTTAATATGCTGTAGGAAATAACATTGTTTAGCATGAATGTTTGTAACTTTACCCGATCCTATTGTAATGCTTAAAAGATCAAATAACTAACCTCAGTTTTGAGCTTAAAGGGCTGTTGAGGAGTCGTCTTAACTGTCATTCTCTTCCCTCTACCTCTAGAAGTTGTAGAGGATTCAGAGCTCTACATGATCAACAAAATCAATATAAACTCTCAATTTCATCATCAAAGAACAAAACAACCTCTATATTCATAGTGTAGAAGCCATAAAAGAAGCTAACATACATTTCTTCTGCTCTGCCTCCCACCACCAGAATTCCTGTTAGAAACACTAAACAAAAGAACAACACATTCACTCATTCAGAATTAAACCCAAATAACAATGAATATAAATTCTAAAGCTCATTGTTGCAAAATCAGTGAAAATTGTAGAACTTCAACCTTGGTTTGCAGTGATCACTGCCCGATGAACCAGAAGAACCGCGGTGATCCAATCCCAAACTCTCCGGGTTGAGGAAAAGCTCAGGAGAAGAGAATTCAGTCACGGGAGCAATCCCAAACTCTCAGGAAAACCTCAACCCTGGCAACTCCCATTTCGGAACCTTTACAATCCCATCTTCAAGCTCTCCACTCGAATCTTCAGTTTTCGACTTCGTTATCGTTAATGCATTCTCAAAGGCCTTCACCAGATGCAACACTTTTCCACATCCAGTATCAGGAACACTCTGTTTCGCTACCTCCAACACCTTATCCCTCCTCCTCTTCACCTGTGCACTAACTCTCTCATCTTCCCCCAATTTCCCTTTAACTTCGCTTACCAAATTAGGGTCTTCAATCACATTCTCCTTCTGTCCGTCTTCAATCACACCACCAATCTTCGAAAACTCACCTTGCGAAGCCCTAAGGCTCTCATAAGCAACACACACACACACTTCTTCAAGCTAGAATTAGCATCACACTTACAATCAACAGCTACTAGGTCTCCAGATTTCTCTCTCTGCGAGCTCTTCTTCGCCACCACAAACTTCCTCTCACGAATTTTGCTCCTCGGAGAAGGTGACGTCACCGGAATCGGTTTCTTCACCGCCGATTTGACACCTTTGGTTGACGGAGGACCACCGCACCGCCACCGCATCTCCGCCGCTCCATTCGACGTTACGACGGGGTCACCGCATCATCCGCCGTCGTTTCCACCGTAGTCCTCTTCCTCTTAGGGCTCCGATCTTTCCTGCGTCGAGAAGATGTTGCACGAGCACCATCTCACTTCAGCGTCCAATGCAGTGATCCAGTGATGGGGCTGAATGTGTGGGGATTAGAGTTTTATTGGGTCGGTGGCACTGTAGCCACCGACCAAAGTCTTTAATATGTATATATATATAATATATAATATAATATATCAATAGTAAATTAAAAAAAAAAAACCCTAATTGGGTCAAATATTTCATATTGTCAAACAACGGTGGTTAGAGTTGAGCCAGGGGTTAAGGTTAGGTACCCATGATATGTAAATAAAAAAAGGTCTTGGGTTCAAGTCTCACTATGAGCAAAAATATTCAGAGTTGAGCCACTAGGTTTTCTCAGCAATGAGTTTTCTTCTGAGGGGGTTGGGGTGTGTCCCGGCTGTAAAATGAATAGGTGGGTCCGATTAAGATAACACATATCCTTTAAAGTAGGGTCGTACATTTTGCTGTTAAAAAAAGAAGGAGAAAAAAATAACAAACAAGTTTCATTATAACAGTTAAGTTGGCTTTTGAATATGTATATATAATTGTTTTGTGTTCATATATGCTCCTTTAAGTTAATTACATATTATATTAAATTACTTTTTAGTTTGATAAGTAAAAATAATTTTGGCATTTTTTCAAAATAAAGTTGCTTATGTTGCTTTCTTCTAATTGGGATTTTCAACTTTGACTGCTTTGGCCCATTGTTTCTTAAAGTCATCGTCGTCCTTTACCTTTATGAAGCTATCATCAAATTAATAAACGCCGATCATTACATTATTTATCGGAAAAGAATACCAAACTAAACTATTTTTTTTAGGGGAAATGTATTACTCTGCTTCAAAAAATAAGTGTTATCTTAATTGGGTCCGCCTATTCGTATCCGAGTCGGGACCGCACTCCTAACCCCCTCAGAAGAAAACTCGTTATTGAGAAAACTCCCTGACTCAATTCTAAGTATTTTACTCAGAGTAAGACTTGAACCCATGACCTCTTCTTATTTACATGTCATTGGTAGCTCATCTTAACCAGTTGAACTAAGGATCATTAGTACCAAACCAAACTATTCATGCACATATTATACACTTTGTATGATTTTATGATGTTATGTAAGTTATACATATTATCGTGTGTACATCTATTAGAACCTATTAAATTATAGGTTGTATAAGGTCATGGAATCGTAGAGTCATATCGTACGCCTGTATGAGTATATAGAAAATGTGTCAGATTACGGAAAGCAGAAGGCGGCCCTGAGCCAGGGCAATATGGTCATTCGCCCAGGGCCCGAAAATACCAGGGGGCCTGAAATTAAATATATATATATATATATATATATATATTTTTAAAAAAATTAAGGTTGGGCTTCTTAAAATTTATAATACTTAAGAATAATTCTTAGCCCAATACTAACTCAATTGTAATTGAAAGTTTTTATAACAAAACTTTGATCCAATATAAGTAGATGTGATTACAAAAATTAATTTATATAATACAATTCACTAGTATAAGAGGACCTTTTTTACCGACTCGCCCAGACCCCTGACGGTAAGATTTGGGTGATACAATGTTTTGCATGTAAGGTTATGTGGTATAATAATTGGTTGCTATTGAATGTTCATTTTAAGCGTGATAAGGTGGAAATCGATTATAGGTTGCATGTGTAGTTGAAGGAAACAACGAGATGCAACTATTGTTGCGACATAAATGAATTATAGAAATGATGTCATGGAATATAAATGACTTAAGCTAATGACTTTTAGTGTGTTCATGACCATGATAATTCTTTTTTTTTAACTAGAGTTTTAAGGAGAGATTGTGTGAAAAATTAAGAAGGAGAATAATTTAATGGTTGAGATTGAAGGTTAATAAATAGAAGTGTCATAAGGAGTTCATTTGTTGCTTAAACTTTTAGTTTTAGTTTTAACTAACATCTTTATCTCCCTATATAAGAGATAGTGAGTAGGGCATTGTCAAGCAACTATACTAATATAATGATAATTATGTAATTTTGTTTAGTTAACAGTATAACAACATCACTTTAGTTAAATGCACAAACAGTTTTTCCTAACTCTACTCTTCATACCAATATATTAACTTTGTTTATCACGTCTTATTTATCATCCTTGTTACCATCAAAAGAAAAGCTTTAGTGCATAATTTTTTTTTTAATTTATTTTTTTGAACGACATTTTGGATCCACATTTGGCCTACCAATCAACAATACTCAAGTTCGAACTATTGTGCCGGGATTTAAACCGTCCCCGTTATTTGACATTTCAAAAAATCACAACTAAAATCATCCAAAGAAAGAGTTCGTAATAGATAATCCCTAACACTAGTATAAAAGACATATAATAATCATTTCCAAATTAATTAATACCACCTCAAAAGTTTTGACGAAAATAAATTAAAACCTTAAAAAGATTTAAATCTAAGCTTAAATGCATTTTAACTTATAACACCATATTATTTCGTAAAAAAAAGAGTTGAAATACTAACTTGTCTTTCCTTTGTACTAGAGAGAGAACTTTTAACACTACAAGCAACACAATTTTTTAAACGGTTCAAATCTAATTCTATCCTACTTCAAAATAAATCCATTTTACATCTCTCAAATAAAACTTGAAACCACTACCTCAATAATAAAAAAAAAAACAAATTCACCACTAAATTACATTAGTTAGTATCAATGTTTTTAGAACCGAATCGGACGTCGAACCGGACACCTTACTAGTTTGATGGTCGGACTGGATTTAAGAACCGTATGATGTCATAATTATGTATATAGTATATAATATATATATATATAGTATATACGTAATTAAATATAAGTAATTTATATATGATTTATATATGTATTTTATAGTTATATATAAAATCTAACTATATTTGTATATTCAACACACTAATTTATGGTTTAACACCTTGTTTGTACCCACTAAAATAAAAAAAACCAAAATCCGGTCCGAACCGGTCTGGTTTCCAGATCCGACCACCGGTTCGGTACGAACCGACCGGTTCGACCAGACAAAAACGAACCATAACAAACCGGACCGTCCACCTGACCGATCCCCGGTCCAACCGGTGACCCGGTTCGATCCAGTCGTAAGAAGATTGGTTAGTATACTAGCGGAGGTAGACCTGATAGTGAATTACTTTAAGCACCGTTGAAATAAATAAATAACATAAAAAAACAAAATATTATTCCTTCATACATAGATTATTAATCTTGTTTTTACATAAACTAGGAATCTCTATCTCAATATTTATTAGATTTTCAATTTCCATCTCCTCTCCTTCCTACCTTCTTCCTCAATCCTCACCCAATTCCATCACCATCCCTCAACCGCGTTTTCCCCTGCAATATTTTAATCACTACCACTACAAAATCAATACCCAAATTCACATAATCACACACACACGCACACACACATCTCAGATCTCATGCCCTAAAGATCTTCAACTTTCAGTCTCTAATTATTGATTGTTTATTGTTAATCCTTAATTTCATTATCAGGTTCATAATCATGGCTGAAAACGGCGAAGAGAAGCTAATCGCCGTCGCTCGTCAGATCGTTAAGTCTCTAGGTCACACCGATAACGCCTTAACCGACGATATTCTCCAAATTTTCTCCAATTTTGATGGCAGATTTAGGGAAAAGCTCAACGGAAACTTCACCGGCAACGACGGTGGAGCTGCGCTAGATCAGACGTTGAAAACGCTTGACCGGAGAGTTTCGAGATACTTAACCGTTGACGAACCGATTTGGTCGAACTCCGGTGACGCCTCGTTGTTTTTAGCCGCTGTTGATGAGTTGATCGGTGTGATTCGTGAGTGGAGTGTGATGGCGGATGATGCGGTGGTCACTTCGTGTGTGGATAGAGCGGAGGATTTGCTTCAGCAGTGTATGTTTAGGCTTGAGGAGGAGTTTAAGCTGTTGATGGCTCGCGGCGGCGTTGAATCCTCCGGTGACGGTGGCGCTGGCGGTGGTTATTTAGATTCCGATGAAGATGAACATGAAGATGAAGATGACGGATTCGATGAGTTAGATGTTCCGGTAGCGCATCCGGTGATGGATTACAACATCACGATCGACGCGATTTCGTCGGGAACGATCAACAGTCTACACGAGATCTCGAAGCGGATGGTGACTGCAGGCTACGGGAAGGAGTGTTCGCTAGCGTACAGTAGCTGCCGGAGGGATTTCATTGAAGAAAGCCTCTCGAGGTTAGGGTTTCTAGGGTTACAAAACTCGAACAATGACGATAACGATAACGATGTCGAAATTGAGAAGTGGATCAAAGCAATCAACATGGCGGTTAGGGTTTTCTACCCTAGCGAGCAACGCCTCTGCGATCGTGTGTTTGGTTACTCCTCCTCCGCCACCGCCGCCGCCGCTGATCTCTCGTTCATGGATGCTTGTAGGGTTTCGACGATGGAGCTTTTGAATTTCGCTAATGGAATCGCTATGGGGAGCAGATCGCCGGAGAGATTGTTCAAGATACTCGATGTGTATGAAGCTGTAAAAGCTTTATTGCCGGAGTTTGAAGTGTTGTTCTCCGGTCATTACTGTTTGTTCTTGAGAAATGAAGCAACTGCTGTTTGGAAGAGGTTAGGTGAATCGATTAGAGGCATTTTCATGGAGTTGGAGAACCTAATCCGCCGTGATCCGGCGAAGTCCGCCGTCCCTGGCGGTGGTCTTCACCCGATCACTCGTTACGTGATGAATTACCTTCGTGCCGCTTGTTCTCGACCCACGTTAGCGCAGGTGTTCGAGGACGATCATAACCAATCATCTTCATCTTCGTTGTCTGTTCAAATCGCGTGGATAATGGAAGTTCTAGAGAGCAATTTGGAGTTGAAATCAAGGGTTTACAGAGACCCTTCAATAGCATCTCTGTTCATGATGAACAATGGCAGATACATCGCGAAGAAGGTGAAAGACGACGAATTGGGATCGCTTCTTGGAGACGATTGGGTTAGAACACAAACGTCGAAAGTAAGACAACATCATTCAAACTATCAAAGAACCTCATGGCATAAGATTCTCAACACTTTGAAGCTTGATAACAGTAACGTATCATCCAATGTGGCTTCAAAATCGTTAAAAGATAAGCTCAAGCTCTTCAATTCACAGTTTGATGAGATTTGCAGAGTTCAATCGACATGGGTCGTGTTTGATGAGCAATTGAGGGAAGAGTTGAAGGTTTCGGTTGCTGGAACTTTGCTTCCTGCTTACAGAAACTTTCTTGGGAGGTTTCATAATCTTCAAGATATCGGGAAGTATGCGGATAAACATGTTAAGTTCAGCGTTGAAGACGTTGAGGCTCGGATCGATGGGTTGTTTCAGGCAACCGCAGTGGCGGGGAGTGGTCGGAAGTGAAATATGATCGATCGAGTGAGTGTTGAACTGTGTTGTATCAAGTTAATGTATGTAATTGTACAATTTTTTGGTGTTAGTTTATGGGTTCTATGGTTATTATTAAGTTGTGATCATTTGTATGAAGTTGTTAGGGTTGATCCATCTATGTTTCATTGGTTTGGTTGGTTGTTGAGCAAAGTTTTATGCACACAAAGTTCATACTTGATTGTACACTTGTGTGGTATTTTTAGAATCTAGAGAACTTGTTAGATGAGCTGGAAGCAATCACTGAACATGTCAAATATGGATGATTGAAAGGATTATCAAGTAAATGAAGGGTTATGAAAGAGTCTCTGGTTGACCGGTACCAATATGTGCAAGAATAATGTACCTAATTAAATATTAAGAGTTTCCTTTTGAAAAAAAAAAAATGATTGAGAACTCTCTTGATAGATAAAGGTGATGAAAGTTAGGTGTACGTATATGTTTTTTAGGGATAATTTGGAGATGCATGATGTACGCTCAATTGCTCAAAGTAAATAGTTGTGGTTTTTTTTTATTTTTTATTTTCTAATTATAATAATTTACTAAAAAAGAAGATTTGGCATTTCACTTCGTTAGATGAACAAACATATAATTTAAAATAGTGGTTCTACAAAAGTGAAGGTTTTATTGTTTAAGTTGCAAGTATGCTGGGCCACCCTAGAGAATATGTCATAAACTGAATAAGTCAAACTTCAAAGTTCAATTTAACAAGGCATAAATCTTTAAATACTAAAGACAAGTATAAATTAGGATACAATGATTTGCATTACTTGAAAATGAATAACTCCAGATTTTACAACCAAATCATTTTGTAAACTAGTTCAAGGCTTTATAAACTAATTAAGAGTTTATAAAAATTTCTTTTATCAAGAAATGGTTGATTGAAATCTTCCACTCAAGGAAAAATAGAATCATGATCCAACCTTCTTGAAAACTTGTATGATGTAAAATGTGCAACTTTGACATCAAGAATAATATTAGTTGCTAATAGTAAGGGGTGTACTCTCTAGCCAAAAGGTTGTGAATTCTAATTCTAAAAAAACTGACATTTAACGAAGATATCTGTTTGTAGTGGTAAGTGATATACTTTTTAACTAAAAGGTTATTGGTTTTAATTCATTATAGTACAAGATATGTTATTTTAATCTAAAAAAAGGTAGGTGTTATTGCTAAAAATATCAAAAGAATTATCTTGCTTAATTTACAATTCGACTTACCAACCTTCCTAAATATTTATAAATTTAAACGTAAACGATATCATCAAATCACATATCATAAATAAATCTTGGATTACGGGTAAAAGCTATGAACTAGTAACATCTAATCAAGAATCCTAAACCTAACAGCAAGATGAAGCCAATTAACTTTTGAATAAACTAAAACTAAAAATATATGAATAACACAGTTAGACAAGTTCAAAATTTGGCACAAAATTCCGAAAACGAGTACGACCTTAAAGTTGTCTCATTCGACACAAGAGTACTATTTAACCCATTAGAGAAAAAATACGCATTTTAACTCGTTGGAGGTTGGAGATAAAAACTACCTGTTCAACCCAATGTTGTTAGGACCGGATCGGACCGGCCGGTCCGACCGGTTCGACCGGGATTCGGAGGCCTGTCCGGTCCGGTCGAGGGTGGTTCGTTTTTGGAGAGTTGAACCGGCCGGTTCGAACCGAGTCGGCGGTTGGACCGGCCAACCGGTTCGGGTCCGACCGGATTTTGATTTTTTTTTTTTTTTTTTTTTTTTTTTTTGATTTTAGTGGGTAAAAACGGGGTGTTAAACCATAAATTAGTACTTTGTATATACAAATATAGTTAAGTTTTATATATAACTATAAAATATATGTATAAATCATATAAATTACTTATATTTAATTACATATATAAATATAATTAAAATATAGTTAAATCCGGTCCATCCGGTCCGACCGGTCCGACCGGTCCGACCACCAAACCAGTAAGCCGTCCGGTTCGACGTCCGATCCGGTTCTGAGAACATTGGTTCAACCTCTTATGGAATAAAACAAAGTGTGTACCGTTAGTGATAAGGACATTATTTTCATGTAGTTAACATTTTTGTATTAGCTTTTAAATTAACTTATTTAGAAATAGAAGGGTTTCACGGATATAAGTATACTAGGTTAATATCTCGTGTATTACACGGGTTAATAAATAAAAGAGTAAATTTCGTTTTTGGTCCCTGAGGTTAGATCTGTTTAACCATTTCTGTCCAAAGAGGAATCTTTTGACATGTCAAACCCAGATATTTGCATTTTGTAACGATTTTGATCCTTAACGTTAACTCTGTTAAATTTTCAGGTTAATTGGAAAGGTATTTTGGTCCTTTTACACCTAAATGACTGTTTATGTAAATTAATATAATTGAAGGGCTATTTGTGTAATTTACTTGAACATAATAATAAACAAAAGGACAAAATATCCTTTCATCTTCTTCATGATTGATATACCAGTTACCACCACAACCCAAATCTACAAGATTTTCCCATCTCAGATCTGCAACCATCTCCTTGATTCTAGTTTGTCGATCCGTCGTTTTTGCATTCGGGCAACGAGCGCCCACATGGTATTGTAGTCGCGCAATCGGGCGGCGATGTCGATGGTGTGGTCGAATGAATCGACAGAGTGAGTGAAGGTGTGATGGCGTTCGGTCCTCCAAATTCCCCACACTCATCGAAGTTCCCCGTAGACATCAACCTTCGATCTATCCTCTTCACTCTTCTCCTCCTGAGGCTTCAATCTCTCCTGATTCGCCACAAATTCTTCCTCCATCAACAAATAATCCTTGATTCGTTCGAGCTTCAAGAGCCTCAACCTACACTTTGAATGTGGTGTCACCGTCGGTAATCGAGCACTGGCTTCTAGGCCCTTTTGCTTACGTTGTTTCCGGCCGACTCGAGCCGGTGGTGCCGCCGGTTCGAACTTCTTCTCCTTTTTGTCGCCATCGTTCTTCCGGTCACCAGAGTTGTTTTGCCGGTTCAAACCGTCGGGGGTTCCTTGACCCATGATGGATTTATCGTATTTGAGATAAAAATTGAAATGGGAAATGGTGGATTGATGGATAATTGGGGTTTTTGAATGTTCTTCACCTTCTTTTGTGCAAGAAAACAGACGATGGAGTATGTGTAGATCCATTGAAGATTTGTATATAGGGGTGATTTAGATCCGACGGTTTGAAGACGTGATTAGCCTGGTGACAACATTTCTGGAGGTGGTGTTGATCTCGTGGTGTTGACGCACAAACAACCCCTCAAATTTTAAAAAAAATCTTGCTAACTTACATAAATAGTCCCAATATGACCAAAATACCCTTGGAGTTATCAGCAAAAACTAACAGAGTTAGTGCTAAGGACCAAAACCGTTATAAAAATTAAACCATAGGGCATGATATGACGAAAGATTCCTTTTTGGACTAAATAGGTTAAAATGACCAAACCACAGGGACCAAAAACGAAATTTACTCTAAATAAAATATTATATAGTTAAGCAATAATAATTTATTAATTATAAAATTATATTTAAAATAAAATATGATTAAAATTACATATGAGTAAAAACTATAAATACATTTTCTTTAACTTTTGGTTTCTTTAAAAAATATATTTTTTTGTTCCAAATCAAACTGTTTTAAAAGATGTCATTTTTAAAAAATATTTTTTTATAACTTCAAATTTTAATTATTTTTCTTTATATAAAATTTATATTTTTGAAAAATCAAACTTATAATACTTCATAGTTGATGTTTTAGAATAATTTTTAATTTATTAAAAGACCTTTTTAACTTATTTAAAATCTATTTTTAATATAAAAAATAAATATTATGATTAGTAGTTAATATAATAATTTAATAAGAGTGAGAAGCGGAAAAATTAAAATTAAAAGGTCTAGAATTTTATCGTCAACATAAAACCTTTTTTATTATAATAAATAGATGAATGCTTATTAGAGAAATATAATTAATAAATAAAGTTTGTATCTTTCATAATGACACAATGACGTCCTTGTGTCTTTAATAATGATATAATGATGTCATTATGTATTTCATAAATAACACAATAAAAAAAAAAATTTTATTTTTTTATTTTTCGTTTACTTTTTTTCTTAGTGAGGACGACTAGGAGAATAAAAACTCGGAATTACTTTTTTGAAATTCGATTTAGATTGTGAGATATAAATTTTTGTCACTTTTTTTGACTTATTATGTCTTCTCATACTTTGTAGTAAAAATACATTTTGCAATAAAAATACACTTTGCATTTGAACTTATTTCATAAAGTAAAGACAATAAATTGAAATTTAAAGAAAAAAGGCAACCATTATATGAGCCGGTATTTTTAATGAGATGCATAATTCCGGCCCACACATGTGCCCAACACCACAAGGCCCACAACTTGAAATTCAAACACTTTTTTCCTGTCCATTGCAGCCTAGAAGCAAGGTTTCGGCCCACCTTTTATTGGCCCAAAAGTTTGGGAACACTCTTTTATACTTTTAAATTTTGCTTTTTGGTTAAAATTAAATGGCTGGGTTTATACAAATGTTATGATTTAAAAATAGATACGTAAGAATAAAACAAAACGCCGTTTGTATGTAATAAAAAAAATCTAAGCTTAAAAGATTTAAAAAATACCAGCTAAAAAGATACAAAATGACTCTTTAACTCAAAAGCATCAGCTACATGTTTGTCATTGTTTGCTTTGTTGTTAGATTACAACTCATTTTTTATCTTCTATTAAAACATTCACATCTTTTCATCAGCTACAAAATGAAACAAAATGACGAATGTTTTTAAAACCGTATCGGACGTCGAACCGGACGCCTTACTGGTTTGGTGGTCGGACCGGTTGGACCGGATTTAACTATATTTATATATGTAATTAAATATAAGTAATTTATATATGTTTTATATATGTATTTTATAGTTATATATAAAATTTAACTATATTTGTATATCCAACGTACTAATTTATGGTTTAACACCCCGTTTTTACCCATTAAAAAAAAAAAAAAAAAAAAAAAAAAACCCAAAACCGGTCCGAGCCGGTCCGGTTTCCCGATCCGGTCTCCAAAACATTGAAAATGACTTAAAATTTAAAGAACCGGCCGGTTCGACCGCCCAAAACCGATCCATATCAGACCGGACCGGCCACCGGACCGATCCCCGGTCGAACCGGTCGGACCGGCCGGTCAGTTGCGGTCTCCAAAACATTGAAAATGACTCTTTAACTCAAAAGCATCAGTAATTTTGAATATCAGCCCCTTGTCATTTTTCTCTTTAACTCAAAAGCATCAGTTACATTTTCTATCATCATTCTTATAATTATTCTTTTTTCATTTCAGTTACATGATAAATATTTCTATTTTTATCATTATTTTTTCTTTTTTATCCACTCACAACAACTTTCAAAAATTATTTAATAAATATAGGAGACTAACAGTATATTACCAAATTTACATATAAACAAGAACATTTTTTTTCTACTACACTCACAACCATTTCATATAATATAAGAAATACACTCACAGAATATAGGAAATGAGATGTGAACTCTCTTATCCGTTTATTAATCATTTGGCTCAATCATGCTTTTCTAGCCGCATGACAGGCAATGTCTCAATAGATAACAAACAATCTATTCAACGATCCATGCCGGGTACAATGTCATATGACTCTTTATCGTAAGCGGAATACGTGTGGTGCACTTCGTTCACTTTCCACAACACACAGCCTATTCAAACCAAGAAACACCTATACTAACTTCTAAAGCATCACACATAACCAATAACACACATCATTGAAGTTTTGGTAAGTGGTAATGTTGTAAATATAAGTGTAACTTTTTCTTAGATAGTGTATTAAGTTTAATATTTTATAAATTTATATATTGATTAATAAAAGGTATCTAATGCAATAAATTGCAAAAGCTTGATGTCCGGAAACATGAAGCAATCTAATAAACTAATATCAACTCGTGGCTCTTGTTAACATCTCCAACTTCAGATTCTTAGTTCACCAGCTTCTGATTTTTTCTAATTTTTTAATTATTAAATTCTCTGAAAAAAGATTTGCAAATACATGTCCAGCTGGAACAGAGTGGCCCTAGTCAGATTATTGGGCTTTGAGCCACACAATCAACTGCTCATTATTCAACTTGGAGGTGGATTCAAAATTACATCGTTTTTAAACATCTATTTAAAGGTTAGGGTTTGCGTCATAACTCTTGCCTTTCAAACAGTTGTTTTAACGATTAAGGGTTGAGTCATAGCCGGACCGTATCTTTAAACAAATGTTTGAGGTATTTTTTGATTGAACCGTTGTTTGAGTTTGAGAGTGATGTATTTAACTTTAGGGATGGTGTAGGGATAATATAGAACCCATTTGAAATATGTTCAAAAAACCAATTCAAGTTCGAGCTAACGGGATTTGATTCGAATTGATAACAAAACAATAATGAGTATAAGATATGGGGAAAGTTTCTGACCTAAAGAAAATCATAAAAATCAATAATATAATTCATATTTCTTTGTTTTTTAACTATTAAAATGTTATTTAAGTTTTTGCTGATATATGTTGAACAAAATACGAGAATAAAAAGTCTTATGTATACGGGACACTATGTCGAATGAAAAATGGTTATGTATACGTAACATATATGTGACGTGTATGTAAAATAATGCTACAGTTTTTCATTTGATCCATACTCTTATTTATAAATAAATATATATATATACAAATATAAAGGGTAGTGATAAAAAAATATAAATTATGTGACCGGTTTTATTAGTTTTCTTTAATTTCACAAAATATTATGATTTTCTTAAGATCCATCATCTATAAAATATATGCAACAAAAATAAAAATTTGATGCATAGTACTGTAGTTTGAATTAAGATATTAAAATAGAATCAAATTAAAAAAAATAGATTCGAGATTCTAAATATGAATTAGAATCAAATGCTAATTCAATAAGAAAATCCAAAAACCGAATTCGAATCTAGTTCTTATTAAAATTTCAAGTTGTTAAGTCTGTTTGAATAACATGCACCATTAATCCAAGGGTCTAAATGCTAATTTTGTTATGTTACGAACACTTGATATATTGTATGATATAGCCGGGCCAAGGTAATGATAATTTTATGTCTTCTACGTACAGATAAAGTTATTAGATATGCATGTATCATGTATGTGTATGGAGCACTAGCTCCGATCAGATGAACCAAACGTCTGAATGGACGAGCCCCTCATACATGTATGCGCCCTCACAACTTGTCAGAAAACATGACACGATCCTACTACAACATAATAGTCTGCAACGCGAGACTTGATCAGCATGTGGTATGATCTCTCATATGACACGATGCAATTATAAGGATCACATGCCACCTCAACAGAAAGATCTAAAAACGCTCTTCACGAGTTGTATGCGCTCCGACCTAGCGTGAACAAACAAATGAACATTCTCACAACTCCCATACTCTCTACACTATCACTTTCTCTTAGTATCCCATTACTTACTTTCACAATGAAGTAAAATCAAACAAAGAACTTTCTTATATTGTGGCAAGACTAAAGGTTAATATTTCTTGTGCAAAATTATATTCAAGTAAAGAATTATATTTGAAGTTAGTGTTTTTAGAAGTGAAATGTAAAAGATGATTTTGAAACTACAAATTGTGATATGAATCTAGTTTGAAAAATGTAATAGATAAAATAGAAGAAAGAACATGTGAGGCGGATATTCCATAATCATGCATGTTAATTGTTAAACGATCTTAATTGCATATCTTATCGAAACAACAAATTATAAATCAACACGTACACTGAACTTGACCGCAAAAAGATTTAAAGAATACTCACGGGAGCTAAGAAAATCATTGGATACACCATTTATATTATATGATTTAAGAAATATTTTTATTTATAAATGTTAGTTTATAATTGTCCCAACAACTTGGTCCAGTGCTTAAGAGCCTACTTTCCCAAAGTGGAGGTGTTGGTTTCGAATCCACTTGTGCCTGTTGCAGGGACATCTGGGTGAGGAGACGAATCTGGGTTTATCCCGGGTTTGAACCTGACAGGGGGCGAAGATTTACCCATTCCACGGGGTTCCTGCGCATCGGGGGCTGAGTCTTGTGGACGGTCGAGTAGTCGACCTTGGATATAGTCTCGAAAGGGTAGGTTTACACCCAAGATCTTAGCCTTTCAAAAAAAAAGTTAGTTTACAATCATATTTGAATGATCACGTTGCTAGAGAAAATGACTCATTTTTATAACTTAATAATCATATTAATATGACCGTAGAAAGGTTTAAGTAAATATACTAGGTTTTTGTGAAGATGAGACTAAAAATAATAAAAATAAAATAAAGCCATAATGCATACCTTTAAAAAAAAACTATAATGATGGTGGTTGACAGAATCTCGTATCGTCATTACATTGGTGAATACCAAATCAGTCATACTTGACATGAGAGATGACAATTATATAAGATGTTTGGTTATAAATACAACCAACGTGTTATGACGCTTTGATTGTTGTCGAGAGGAGAACAACATAATTAGATGTGCTTTTGCAAAAGTAGTATTGGATGAGTGGTAAACTATGAGTTCTCGATAGGTTAAAACGATAAACTGGTTGGTATGAAGAGACGAGAGTCGAGAGGTAATGAGTTAACAAATGATATATGAGTTACTATTTTGTCTTTTAAGATGATAGGTAAGCCTCGTTAAGAATAAATGAGCCTATAATAAATGTTGTAATCAAAATAAACAATAATGTTACAATCAAAATGAACATATTAAATAACGTGTTTTTCTTTCTTTTGGACGAAAACTAGGATTAAGTAATACGCCGTTGAATCAATGATTATAAGCATATGATTTTGTAGAACTTAATGATTAAATGCTAAAGAGCATTTTAATTAAATATATTTAATTGGAGTTTCCACATTGGATCTAGGATGAAGACAGAGTTCCACAAGATATTGAATTTTTTTTTTTTTTTTTGTCGTTTACTACGTTAGATCATTGAACCCCTCGTGCGTTTGGGTATCAGAATCTTATTTTTAATTCAAAATCATATCTTTCACGTTGAGATTTGATGGTATAGCGGTATATCTTCCAAATAAATGATTATGAGAAATGTTTTTAAAATCAAACTGAAAACGATCCAAGTGGTCTACTAATTTAACAAGTTACATCGGTTGAACCGAATTAAAAACGAATAACATAATATATAACGGAAACATGTATAATATATATAGCTGTATATATATATCATTTTAAAGAAAATATAAGAATATTACATGTTTGATATGAATTTGTATTTTTGATAAAATTTTGAGCTTCAATAGCTAAAATGGAATACAAGTATAATAAAATCAATGAGATTTTAAAGGAAAATGATAAAAATTTGAAATCTGCTTCGACCACCCTGTCCAATTCAACTAGTTCACTAGTTCGATTGATCTGAATGGATCCAAAAAGGAATAATCGGACCGGTTCTAAGACCAGTTTTAGGTTCAACCAATACGGCCAGGCAGAACCCTGTTTTGAAAATGCTGATTGTGAGTTTAAATCTTGCAAAATGATTGTATAGTGATATTAAAGGTAGAGTAGGTGTAAAGTAGAGTTTGTTGGTAAAACAAGCTAAATATCATATTTAAGTATATAATAACATTAAAGTTATTAATGATTTGAATATGCAAAATATATTAATTAATTAAGAGTTGGGCAATGGATCATAGCATGTTTGTGTTCATTTTTTTTGACAAATGTTGCGAATTCTTAAAAAATTATTTTTGTAAAGTGTACGAGGAGTTTTGATAAGAACTTTTATTTGGAAAAATAAGACTGAAACTCAAAAATATGTACAAAGCTAAATCTCTTCATGTCTTATTTCAATCAACTTATCACGCAGAGAGGTATAAAGATGATAACGAATTCTACGTAAGTTTTTTAGTTGTATTTTGAGAAGTGATTATTCATTAAACCCAACTTGTTTTGGTACATTAAGCTATTAAATACTACTAGACTACGGCCACCTTTTATATATAAAACTTGTTTATTATTTATAACCCCAGAAACAATATAGAACGTTTGAATAAGTTACATTCGAATTAAACTATCAATATTTATTACTTTTTAAATAAGCAAACAAACCATATATGGTAAAATGCACTACCAATAAATCAAAGTACTTTTATGAATAAAAGATATCTATAGTATTATAAACATATACGATAACGTGGATGTCTTTCAAAGCTGTTATATTAGATAACACATACCGTATTTTTTAAAGTAAAAACTTACTCATTGATCTATGCAAGTTACTTCTAAAGGGGAGTAGTACGAACAACACGGCTCACCCTATATAATTTTTTAATATATTAGTGTAACGACTTTACGTTTTTATCTTGTTATTGTAATTGATTGTATAATATTTATATATGTTTAAAGAAGGCACACACCGTCGCTACTAAGTCTCAACGTTTTTCTTTTTTTTTTTTTTCTAATCATCTCATTCTCTATACCTATAATCTATTCATCTGTTTATTTGCATCTTCATCCGATTAGGTGCATGAATACCGATTTTGTATGGGCAATGATCAAACATAGTCTCAGGGGCGTCTCAATGTTTTTGGAGGCCTAAAGCGAAACTGAATTTTGAGGCCTTTTTAAACATTATTATAAAAACCCTCCTCCTTTATCCGGACTTGGGACCAGCAATAATAAACTAAAAAGTTTATAATTGGTGAGTTAAATTTTTTTTGATGTTTTGATGATGCTATGAACTTACTTAAATGAACAAGTTTTAATTTATTTGAGTAAATATTTTTAAATTAAATTTATTTTTCTAGCTTTACTTGTTGTAAATTCTTTAATAAACTCGTCATAATCAATTTTTTAAAAAATTCTTTTTCAATCGCTAAAATAGCTAAACCATTTAATCTTTCTTGTGACATTGTAGATCTTAGATAATTTTAATCAATTTTAACTTAGAAAAACTTCGTTCTGCAGAAGCAACAGTTACGGGAATAGTTAAAATAATTCTATATGTAATAAATGCATTTGGAAAAGAATTAAATTTTTTAATATAATTTACTATCTTTAAAAGTGTATCACATTTTATATCTACAAATTCTCTTAAAAATTTTAGTTCTTGAAATAAATCTAAGCCATTAATATCTATTTTATTATCATGCTTTAGAACATTTTCAAGATGAATACACTTTTCTTTTAAACTTTCTTCATTTATTGATTTTAACCTTTTTATACTAAATAGAAAATCAAAATTAGTTTCAAACTCTTTAAATTGATCAAATCTAGTTTGAAGTGAAGAAGTAGCTTGGTCTATTATATAAAAAATAATCAATTTTAAAAAATTCAATAGGAGTTTTGATAGTTTCATTATCAACATTTTCATCATACTTTTTATTTCTATAAATAATACGTTTCTTACAAAATTTGGGTTTAACATTCATATCTACAGCTATTTCTTTAGCGACAACCAAAGCCTTTTCAAATCCATTTTCTCTATATTTTTTAAAGAAAGAAATAAGTTTATTAAGTTGATCTATAGCATCATCAAGACACATATCTTTAGATTGTAAATTCTTACTAACCAAATAATAGCATATAAAACATCATACCAAATAACCATACCTAATAAGAATTCAAAATTTCCCAATTCATGTGTCGCTAAGGAATTAGCCTCACTTTTAAGTTTAAAGTCTTTACAATCATCACGTAAGGCTAACAATGCATTTCTCAATTGTGGAGCTTGAAATCTAATTGCTTTAACACTTTCAACTCGACTTTCCCAACGTGTTTGTGATAATGATTTAAGAGTAAATGTGGGTATATGGTCTTTTAGAATTTTCTATCGTTTAGTGGATGATGAAAATAAACAATAAATACGTTGTATCACTCCAAAAACTCACCTGCTTTTCTACAAGAACTAGTCATATCACAAAGTATTAAATTTAAATTATGACAACCACACGGTGTATAAAATGCTCTAGGATTAACATCTAACAATTTTTTTTGTACACCTTGATGCTTTCCTTTCATATTTGAGCCATTATCATATCCTTGTCCTCTAATATCATTTACATCAAGTCCTACTTTATTAATTTGTTCAATAATAGCATTAAATAGACCTTTACCCGTTGTGTCGTCTACTTTTAAAAATTCAAGAAAAAATTCTTTAACTTTTATTGAATTAGATGAAAGGTCTAAACAACGTAATACAATAGACATTTGTTCTTCATGACTTGTATCAGGTGTACAATCAAGTATAATAGAAAAATATTTAGCTTCCTTAACTATTTTAAGAATTTTAGTCCTAATTTCATTTGCTAGCATGGTAATAAGCTCGTTTTGCATATTATGTCCAAGGTAATGATTATGAATTTCTTTGTTTTTTATTCTTCGAATATGTTCTTGCATTACCGGATCAAATTCACTAATCATCTCAACTAAACCTAAGAAGTTACCATTGATTTCTTCAAAAAGTTTTTCTGTTTTTCCACGAAATGCTTGTGTCTTTTTACCAAGACTTTTTACAATGGCAATTAGTCTTTTTAACACATTTTTCCAATGTTCTTTATCTTTATTGATTCGACTTTGAGTTTGTTTATCAATAGTTTTATTTTTCTTCAATCTTGTTTCTAAACTCAATCCACGCTCTCATATTGATAATATGTCCGTTACTTGCTTCATGGTTTTTTAGATTAGCATTAATATTGTTCCAATCATTAGTACCTATATTTGCTAAATTACTTTTACATAAGTTCACATTAAATAATTACAACAAAAACAAAAACTTTATCCACATCTATAGAATAAATTAACAATTTTCTTTCATACTTTTCTCCGTTTGGTAGCTTTTGCATATAAAGAGAAGGATTAAAACTTCTTGAATGTTGATCTTTGGAAAATTAAAATCAAAAACTTTAATTGGACCCTTTTCAACTAATTTATCTCGTAAATTAATATTCATATTATCCCATTTACTAGGATCATAAATATTTAGAGGTGTTTGTTCATCATTGTTGTGCTCAGTGTGTTCATTATATTTTGTTGTTCATTATTATTTAGAGGTGTTTGTTCATCATTTTCATTATGTTTGTTCATCATTAGTGTTGTTAGGTTGTTCATTATGTATTTGTTCATCATTAGTGTTGTTAGGTTGTTCATTATGTATTTGTTCATCATTAGTGTTGTTAGGTTGTTCATTTACATGTGCATTTTGTGTTTCTTTATCATTAACTAGTTGATTTTGTTCTTGATTTTGAGCATCATTTGATTGTTTATTAGGATTGTTTTGAACATCATTATTTTTAACGTTATGTATTTTAACAATGATCCTTTTTGAGATTCGATTAAAGCTTCTTGTTCTCTTCTTTTTTCTCTTTGGTCCAACCTGATTCATGTTTTCTAATTCGTTTTGACATGTTCAATCAAATCTAGATGACTAGATGAATCAAAATACCAAAGCTACTCCTAAATCAAACTCAAGCTACTCCTAAACTCCAAAATACCAAAGCTACTCCTAAATCAAAGTCCGAAGCAATTAGTTACCAATTCTAAATTTCTATATTCTAAATTTCTAATAAACAATAATAGTTACCAAATTGCAAATCAAATAAATAGTCAAATCCCCCAAAGCCCCCAAAGCCCCCAAATCCCCCAAATAAAGAGTCAATTAGGGCAGCACCAGAGCACCTTAGTTACCAAATTACCTTATGATGAAAATTGAAGAAGAACAAGCAGCGAGTCCAGCGAGAACAAGCAGGCGTATGAGAACAAGCGAGTCCAGCGAGAACAAGCGAGTCCAGCGAGAACAAGCAGAGAACAAGCAGCGAGTCCAGCGAGAACAAGCAGAGAACAAGCAGAGAACAAGCAGGCGTATGAGCAACACAAAACAAGCAGGTCCGTTCGAGTTCGACTGAAAAAAAAGAAGCTTCCAAGTTCCCCCTTTCGTTTTTATCGAAGAGAACAAGCAGAGAACAAGCAGGCGTACGAGCGATTAATCGAAGAGAACAAGCAGGTCCGTTCGACTGAAAAAGAAGCTTTAATCGAAGAGAACAAGCGGTCCGTTCGATTCCCATTTCTGATTGAGTGATTTCCCATTTCTGATTGAGTGATTTCCCAATGAAGCTCTACCGCCTCAGAGCACTTCGACTCTGCGTTTCCCCTTTCGTTTTTAATCGAAGAGAATTTTTTGGGCTGGGACTTGGTATATGGAGATGGAGTCCTGTTACTTTGGTGGGCCTAAAGCCCTAGCTTGTTTTTACAAGCTAAAGGGTCGCCCCTGCATGATAGTCTAGACTACAACCATTCGGTTGCGTTTTGACTTTTTCTGTGTGAATTTTTGGTGTTTGATGTTGTTAGTAAATTGATTCTGGCTTAAATTATGTATGATATTTTGATGTTGTTTTGATTTATGTTATGCATGTGTAAAAAAATGAGGGTCGAAATTATAAGCGAAATATTGAAATAGAGTTAATTACATTTTCGGTTTTTTTTTTACTTTAATTCAAGTTACAGATTGATCATCGAGTCATAAACCTAATTGTTTTAAGGCTTAATGGATTTAAATACTCTCAACTATTGGGAATTGGCTGCCGTCACCCCCAAGAATCATTTTGGTGAAATAACTCCCAAGTAAACACTTCGGTGTCTGTATCACCTAAATGGCGGATGATACAGACACCGAAGTGTTTACTTGGGAGTTATACAGACACCAAAGTGTTTACTTGAGAGTTATATTCGTCAAAATGATACTTGGGGTGGCAGCGGCCAATTCCCAATAGTTGGGAGTATTTAAATCCATTAACCCTTGATTTAAACCTTACTGTGCTGTTTCATATATGGTTCCTTGATTTAACAACAAACACATTTTACCATATCTTTTCGTTAAGCCTCTATAAGCTAGTAAACTACTTCTTACCACAAAGGTTTTACTTTAACAAATCTTTCCATTTCACTCTCTCTCTCTCTGTCTAAAGATTTTAAACAATATCATATAAAAATGATGGTATGAGGCTATGTGTTGCCCGAGTCACGAACCAGGGCGCGAGCCACATGGCCAACCAATGCCCAGTCAGCATCCAGTTAACGCCACATATCATAATATTACAGTTAGGGCTGTACAAAAAGTTCGCGACTCGAAGTTCGCTCGAGAAAAGCTCGAGAAAAGCTCGAGAAAAGCTCGAAAAAAACTAGGCTTGAAAAAAGCTCGTTACTAATAATAATTTTTATTAATAATTATTATTACTACTACCCCTATTATTATGATTGTTATTTTTATATTAGAATTTTAAAAAAGGTTTCTTAAACTAAAAATGTATTTTTTTTAGAAACATAAGTATTTTATTTAAAAAAATATAACTTGATAATAAATTATTTATATTCAAAATAATGATATTTGTTCCCCTAAATACGTTCATAAATTAATATGAAAAAATAAAAAAATTTAATCGAGCCGGCTCAAACGAGCCACGAGCTGGCTCGAGCTTTTCACGAGCCGAATTCGAGCCGGAGTTTCCAGCTCGTTAAAATTTTCGAGCCGAGCCGAGCTGGCTCAATAAGCTTCTAGCTCAAGTCCATCCTGACTCGACTCGGCTCGTTTACAGCCCTAATTACAGGATAACCTCATATGAGAATCTATCGAACAACACTTGGGTTTATTTACTTACTTATATTAAAAACCCAACCACGATGAATAGTATTTTTCACGATGAATAGTACTATTCACGATGAATAGTAGTGGCATTTTCGGTATTTTCATTTCTCCTCGGGGAACGTGCATGGTCTTTATAGATGAAGTTGGTGGGGTTGTGGGTGTTGGGGGTCGTCGGCTTTGTGTTGCCGCTCCGCCTCTGCTCCGTGAAACAGTTGTTGTGGCGGTTAAAGTTGGGGTCTTTTGGTTCTGTGGCCGCGGAGCCGCCGTCGCCCCACCACCGTTCTCTTCGGATTTATGCCAGACCCAAGCGCGTTCTGTCAGTTTCTCCCCTTAATCCCACTGCTCAGAGGGGGTTCGGGTTCTTTGTTGTGCCCCTCCGCCCTCTCCCTATTTCCTATGGTTTTCGTTTTGAGCTCCGATGATGGTGACCACCACCTGGCGAGGCAACTCCGGTTGCAGCCATCGAGGCATCTGTGGCGTCTTTATTTTTTTTAATGATGATGATGGTTGCAGATCTAGGACAGACGGAAACTTGCATGTCTCTGATGAGCTAGGTTTTGATGAGCAAGGTTGTTTTGGGAGTTTATAAAACTGACAGCTTTCTGGCCCGCTAGATCGATTCCACATGCGCAAACCATGTATTGGCGGTGGTTGTGGGTTTCGTGTTGAAGGGGGGCTCTAGGGTTCCATAGCCGAGGAAGCATGAAGGCCTCTTCTTGGGGTCTGTCAACCTTTGGTATCACTGGACTTGACTCTTTGATGGTGTAGTAGTCGATGACGATGAGCATAACCTCATCTGAGACCATATGCATGCTGTTGGTTGTTAATTAAGTGTTTAGAGGTTAATGTTGGATGGTTTTGAGGCGATGATGATGAAAAGAAGGATATGTTTGTTGTTACGGCGTGGTAAACTTAATGTTTGCAGCCGCAACAAACAACTGCTTCTGAGCCTTATAGCATTTGTGCTCTTATACTTACAAGTTTGCCTTTCATAGTTTGCTTGATGACGATGGCCATTGGGTGCATCTGAGGGCTATGGGTATCATTGGCGGTACTAGATTTGTCATTATATCGACTCTCATCGTTTGTTGAAAGTGTTAGCTTGCGGCTATTCTAACGCGCACGCGCGTTCGGGTACCGATACTATGAAAAATGCAACTTGACGAATAGTCAGGTTATGGATTGTGTGTTTTGGCCACCATACTTTCTAATGTTTGCAATATGGTCCCCTGAATGCCTTTCTGCGTATACACCCATTTTCATAAAGAGGGGGCACCGTCTATTTGCTCTTTCCACGTTTTGACGGTGTGTCCCGGTTGTTGTTGCCGGTAGAGGGGAGGTCGTCTTCGGTGGCATCTGCATGCCACCATAGGTGGCGCCTCTTCGACGCTGGTGACCGCCGATGATGTGGTAGTTCCGGCTGCTTTTGCCTGCCGGTGGTCTCCATTTTCATGAGTGTTTTCTCTTATGGTGTATCCTGGTTCATATGGTTGTGTCGGTTACGATCTTCGTATATCCGATAGGTGGTTGATGTTCCCGGTTTTTGGGTCGCTTGGGTTTCGATGGCGGTGGATTGTGACCCCTCATCCACCTTTAAAGGGTTTTGGTCAGATATTTTGTTGTGAGGGAAAGGGGGTTTTCCGGTATAGTGCGAGGTGGCTAGGGTTTTCGAGAGACCCTTCGTGACGGGTCGGATGGCTGGGGTTGCTGTTCCTCCGCCTCCTGTGTCCACCTAAGCGCCGCCTGTTTTCTCTTTGATGTCGTTATATTTTGCCCTTGCTGCCGGTCATTTGATTACAAACCCTAGGTGGCGGGGATGCGGTTGCTTCTGATTTCCGGCCTCACATGGCGGAGAGTTAAAACCCTAGGCGGCAATGGTTGGTCGACGGTGGTGTGGGTGCGGCCGAGGCCGCCATTGCTGCCGGAGTTGGATACGGTCATCCCAGCTCTGTTTTCTCAAACCCTACGCAACAATGGCTGGTTGGCTGATGCCGTCGATTCTCGGTATGCCCTGCATGTACAGTATTCGATTCGCGGGATCACATGTTGTTGCTTTATTTTAGGTTGTTCAACCATTAGCAGATGTTCTGCAGCTAGAGGCGGCGAACAGGTTTGAGCCAACGTTTTTCTATCGCTGTGCTATTTCGTGTTTCAATTTGTTGGATTGCGCATTATTGTTAATGTCCTTTTATATGAACCTACATGTTTAAAACACAGATGTAATAAGTTGTCGGTTTCGTGGTTTAACCTGATTTTTCTGGTTTGAGGATATAATAAAATGGCTGTGATGAATTGGAGAGAAAGAATCGTTATTTTGGTGTGGCAAACACGTTTGGTTTGCAGCCACAACGAGAAACCGGATCTGAGCCAAGGGTTATAACTAGAGTTGTACTAGAGATTATTGACTTCAGAATACTCGCGCAACGCGCGAGGTCGAATTCAACTAGTTTATATAATTCTACAAAGATTGCAATGCAAAAATGTATGACCCAAGAAACATGCAAAACCACGGCCAATATATCTTCACAATTCACTCCACAATATTATTATAATCCTCCATCTTCACCACCATATCTGCTTCCCTATATATAAACAACACCCCTAAATCACCACCATCAAATCGAATCAAATTAACACCACCAATCGCCATGGGAAACACCTTAAGATGCTGTTTATCATGTCTAATCCCCTTCGGATCCCTAGATTTGATCCGAATCGTCCACCTAAACGGCGTCGTTGAAGAGATCGCACATCCGATCACCGCCGTGAGGTTCTGATCAACTACCCCAATTACGTACTCACCAAAACGACGTCTCACGGCGTCGTACGGCGGATCGTGATATTGTCAAGTAGTTCGGAGCTGAAGAGGGGTGGTGTTTATTTTGTGATTCCGGCGACTTCGGTGCCGGAGAATAAGAGGAAGTTGTTGAGGAGGGAGAATTCTGTGAAGTGTGTGAAGGTGACGACGGTGATGGGGGATGAAGTGTGTGTCTCCGGCGGCGGCGGTGCGGCGGAGATGAAGGTTCAGCGACGGAGGAGTCGCCGGAGTGTTGATGGTGGTGAGTGGAGGCCTTGTCTTGAATGTATATGTGAAGAGTAATAGTGGTTTGAATGTTGGTTATTTTTGTTTTCTTTGTGGATAGATTTGAGGTTTTTTTTTAGTTAGTATACGTTATGAAAATATATACATTTTTATGGACTTGTTTTTAAACAAAGTAATGTGAAGAACATGTTAGTTGTTGATGTATAACCGAGGTTTTCTTGGCATTGTGTTTGGAGTTCCATCATGATCGTAAATATCAAAATATGAATATGGAAACAAGTTTATACAGTTGTCGCTTCTGCGTAAAGTTCTAAGGCATCAAGGATACCGACCAGTAAACCCAAGTCCCAATAACAGCTACACCTTTAAAAAACTATAATGGAAACACTCACGAACTGACAAAATAGGATATTGAAAAACAAAAACATGGATAACCAAAAGAAGAACGTAGCTGACACAACTGATACGTTATCAAAAAAAAAGACTAGGGCAAGAAAAAAAAAAAAAAAAGGAAGAACAAAAATAAAGGTTGAATAATCATGTAAGAGGCAAAAAGTGTGATTTGAACTCAAGTTGAACATGTGTGGATTGAGTAAGGAGCGGCCAACCACTATTAAGTGTCATTTTGGTTTAATCGTAAAGAAACAATAAAATGCTGCAATAAAACCTAGTATGAGCTACCGAACCTTTTATATATTTACTGTAGCTAAGAGTTGCTATTTAATATAAAGTTGAATTTTATAACGCTATTTGATTATCATTGATACTAGAAAAATGAAATCATATTTGAAAATTAACATTATATATTGTTATGGTTTCGGTCCATCAATACGACGGTATCAAATACATTTATGTTGCCTCAAGCCATGTCAAACAAAGGTGATGCTACAGAATGGAATGTGTTGGTGTTATGTGCCATAGTGTGTATCTTGTGATGTGATTTTAACATGAAAGCAAAGCGTTTTTAGTGAGTGGATGAGAGATGATGAGGGGCAACTAACGAGGGTATATAAAATGCTTACTCCTGAGAACATGTCCCCTGTGCAAATAGGAACTATGTCAAATATCGAGTACGTCCATTATTGTATCAAATACAAATGTTATATAACCTAACAGTAAGAGGTTATGTCATTTAGTATGTATTTTAGCAAGTACCAAATTTGTTTGGAGAATATTGGTAATGCAAATGAGAATATCTTCCCTCTAGTTTGGATGGGCCTTTGTCTGGTGACTTTATCCAATGATAAATTGGGCCTAATTGAATATATTTTGGTTTGATGTTTGTCTCGTTTGCATGTGGGTAATTAGAGGTGGGCAAACAGGGTTTTGGGCCGACCCGAAACCGGGTAGAACCCGGGTTGGGCCCAATCGGGTTTTTTTTTACCCGGGTATTGATGAACCCGGATACGAACCCGGGTCGGGTTCACCTTCGGCAATACCATACCTGATATACCCGGTTAGGGTAGGGTCGGGTCCGGGTCGGGTCCATAACCGGGTACAATCGTTTTTTTTTAGAATTATTATTATTTATTATTATTATTATTATTATTATTATTATTATTATTGTTGTTGTTGTTGTTATTATTATTATTATTATTATTATTATTATTATTATTTATCATTTATTTTTTGGAATAAACATCGAATTAATCGTCATGTATTTATATAACAAACGTTAATTTATCATTTATTTATTAAAACTACTTAAAAATACATTAACGAATCAATATAAAAATAACATGAAACTTTTATTTAACTTATCGTCTAATATTTATTTTCTAAAAGAGGCTTCGTCAAATGTTAATTCTTCGTCGGATATACCAGAAGATACTCCTTCTTCTACCTCTTCATCGTATACTTCAGCTTCGAGTGCAGTTTCGTCTTCAAGGTTTGTTTTGCCTTGTATATGATCCATCGCGTTTAAGTGGTCCTTCAAACACATGCACATCTCCACCGCTTTTGGAGTTAATCTTGTTCTCCGTAATGATATTACCCTGCCACTAAGAGAAAATACAGACTTTGAAGCTACCGTAGAAGCTTGGAAGCTTAGTAAATCACGGGTCATGGCGGTAAGAATCGAAAATTAGGATTCATTTCCTTTCCACCAAGCCAAAATATCAAATGCATGATAATCTCGGGTAGTCATAGTGGAAATAAAATCCGTTCAACTATATCTACGAAGCTCGCTTGTTGGGGCGTTACCCCTTTGTCATTTAGCCGTCACATCCCGAACAACATTCAAAATAGTCAAAATCGGGTCTTTAACCGAGGTACTAGCACTTGAGGTTGATTCTCTAGGCGTAGTTATATTTACGTTAGGTCATGTTTATTTAAATAAAAATTAAAATTATTTTCAAACTTTCATTAAATTTCCTTTTGTCGCGATTGAAAAATTGGGGTTTTTGTCATGTATATCCAAATTGTTATTTATCTCGTCTATCAAACATTCAACTCCCGCAACATTTAGAAAAGGATTTAAAGCAACAACACAAGTAAAAACGGGTGGTAACTCAATAAAATATTTTTAAACTTGTCTTTCATTGGTTCTATCATTTCTCTAAACATATTATTTTTATTTTTGAAAATTTTTAGAATTCAAAGCCATGATATATAATTCTTGAAGCACCGAATAACTAGTGGGATAATAAACTCATGATAATTTTGTAGTTGAGTTTTTAAACACGTCAAGAAATTAGGTAAAACGTTGAATATTTTTCTAACCCCATCCGGAAATGGTTCGGCTTCCCCATTATCCGAAAGACTACTATGAAAAGCTCTTAATGTGCCTTCTTGTCTTAAAGCACAATCAAACACGTGACAAGTCGAATTTCACCTAGTAGGTACATCCCAATTAGGCCTTAAAAATATAGATTTCATATCCTTACAAAGTTGTTTATAATCTTAATATCTTTTTTTTTTACTTTTTTTAAAAACGTCATGTAACATAAATCGAAAAACTTTTATAAAGTTATCAACAAATTGCACGGATAGACCATCTTGCACTACTAAATTAATAATATGTGCAACATAAGAAGTATGAAAAAAATCACCGTTTGCAATCGAAAGATGTATTAATTTTAATTTTTCAACCGCGGTTGTGTTGTTGGAGGCGTTGTCAAATGCCATTGAAAATTTTTTTTCTTAAATTAAAAGCAGTTATTACATTATCCAAAAAGTAAAATAAAAATTCTCCGGTGTGTGGATACGGAATTAGATCAAATGCAATCGTACGTTTCATCATTTACCATGAACTGGAATCTACCCAATGGGCGGTGACGTAAAGGTACGATTCGGGTAAACCGTGTGAAGCCGACCAAACGTCACTAGTTAAGTTTACATCGGTATTTAAATTTTCAAATAATACAATTAAATTATTTTTTGCTTGCTTCCATAACGTCTAAGTATAGTACGACTTGCGTGGGTGTAACGAGGTTGAAGCGTCTCTTGAATTAAGTTGGTTAACCGAGGATTGTCAAAGTGACTAAAAGGCAAAGCTTCTTGAATCACGAACTTCGCTATTCGATCTCGAACCTCTTTAACGTCGTAATTAAAGATTCCACCGTCTCCACCTATCTGTGTTTGTTGTGAATCCAGATTATTTTTTAATGACTTACAAAACTTCTTGTTAATGTGTTTGCTTAAAGTCATGTTAGAATCTTTAGCAAGCAAAGCTCCACAAAATTTGCAACGAGCCTTTACAGATCCGTCACTTAACTCAACCATATCCCAATTGCACCAAACATCGATGTTACGATTGTGTGCAAGAACACGAACGACGGTTGGAGCGTTGGACGAACCTTCACCCACAGAAGATTGAGAGTGAGCCATATTGAGAATGAAAGTGTAAAACGAGAGAGTGAAACTGTAAAATGAGAGTATTTTTTGTGTTTTTTGCGTATGTTTTTGCGTTTGAGACTTGAGTACTCAACCATATCAACCCATACCTATTTATACTAATTTATGGGGCAAAAAAGTCCAAAAAAACGGCCAAAAATTTTTTCTATTGGCTATAGAGCAGTTAAAAACAGCTAGATTTTTTAAAAATCCAAAAAAGCGGAAAAAACCGAGTTGGATCCGGGTACAATCGGGTCGGTTCCGGGTCGGGTCGGGTTCCTGAAAATTGTATAAATCTAAAACCAGTTCCTACCCACCGGTTTTTTTCAGGTCCAAATCGGGTACACCCTATACCGGGTTGTACCCGAACCCAGGTCCGGGTTGGGTTCACCGGGTCGGGTCCGTACCCAGGTATTTTGCCCATCTCTGTGTGGGTTCTTTATTTAAGATTTTGTTAGATCCAACCATGGTTAATATCAAATGGTATGTCTATCATCCTACATAGTATAAAAGTCAGGCATTAGTAATGTGCATCTAACATTATCAAAGCAAAAGACCACAACAAGAAATACAATGGTATTTGTGTATTCTACTAAAAATTAGAAGCATTTTAGAGGTTGTTTGGCAACTTCTGAATAATTAAGTGCTGAATCAATAAATGTCTGAACCATTAAGTGTTGAACCATTTAGAGGTCTGAATCATTAAGAGCTAATATATTGTTTAACTATTCAAATACAAATGTCTGACCAATTCAGATAAAATATCTTAACCATTCAGTATTAGATCTCTTAATCATCCAGCACTAATATAATGCTTAACAATTCAAAGGCAAATATCTGAACCATTTAGACATTTGCTTGCGAAACAAACAGTCTAAACCATTAAGTGTTGAACCATTTAGAGATCTGAACCATTAAAAGACTGATTAAGAGTCCGCCAAACAACCACTTAGACAATCACAATTAACAATAGATGTTAAATTATTTTAGCCGTATTCTCTAAGAAGTATTAATAGGAACATGAACATAATATTGTCTAGCACCCCGCTATAATATTGTCTAGCACCCCGCTATAATATTGTCTAGCGCCCTGCTACATGATAAAGGTTCTAGATCACTTTTACACAAGCCCACAATAACCAAGAACATGAATTGTATTGTTTATCAAAAAGTGATTGTGAACGGTGACTCATCTAAATCGTTATTGCGAAATGAAGAAATTATTTTTTTCCGGTACGATGAACTTATCATGAATCTACTTATTTCTGCCGTTTTAGTTATTGCTGTTGGATTGGCCGTAGGGCTTCTCAATAGTGGTATATTGTCGGATCTATGGGGCATTCGGGATGGTCTTCATTTTTCTAACCAAAAGTAAATTAAATTTAAACTTTAGTTGCTAACTTAGACTATAGAGTATACTACTAGTATAGAACTATAACCGATAGCCTACAGGTATAAAAGAAATGGGCCCACTGGATTTATGGGATTCAAAAACTTATTTGAAGTGGTGCTATTCGACCAAAAATGAGGGAACCGTGGGTCCACTACTTCACTTAATAGAGATGGGCAAACTGGGTTGGGCCCAATCAGATTTTTTTGTACCCGTGTATTGGTGAACTCGGGTACGAACCCGGGTCAGGTTCACTTACTACCCTACCCGTCATACCCGGGTAGGATGGGTCGGGTCCGAGTTGGGTCCGGAAAATACCAATACGGGGTTTAGTTTTTTTTTCTTCTTTTCTTTTTTGTGTGTATGTCCAATACCGGGTTTAATATTGGGTCCAATACCGGGTTCAATATCGGCTCCAATACCGGGTTCAACTCGGGTTTAAACCGGGTCGGGTCGGGTTTGCTAAAAACTTAAAAACTAAAACCGGTTCCAACCCTACGGGTCCAACTCGAGCATGCTTCCCATCGGGTACTACCCGTACCGGGTCCGGGTAGGGTACACCAGGTTGGGTCCGAACCCGGTTTTTATGCCCACCTCTACTTCACTATGTCTCAAAGATTTAAACCATAACTCTATCCTAATTTTTTATATTGTATAGCACTATTTGTTAGTTTAAGTTATTGGGTTTTTAATTAAACAAAAGACTGTGTAATGGTTAAATTTTTTTATTTAATCTAAAATACGTTTATACTAATTAATTTATTTAGTAACCTATTTGTATATATATGTAACGTTTTAATATTCTAAAAAACATTTGCGTGTCGTTAGCATAAAAAATACACCATTGGGGTCGTCATCGAAATTTCTTGGAGGTCGGTTTCAAAATCTCTTGGGGGTCGATCATGATTACAATATATAGATTCTCAAGGGGTGTGAGATGAACCCCACTCTAGTGGGTAGGTCCGCCCATGACAAAACCCGCACCTTCTCTGCCTCGTTCATAGATCGTAGTTCTCTACAACCTTCATAGCGGTGGTGCTTGGTCGCAAACCACCACCAATCAAGCTCTCGTTGCTTAGACTACAACGCTTAGATCCGTGTTGGAATTACAGTTTTTTTGCCTAATTTCATGCGGTAAAGCTCAAATTTTGCTTCAATTTGGCAGTAAACATCGTAATTGTAAGATGGTTGTAGTTAGAATTCTTGAAGAAGATATTGTACAAGTCTAACGACACCACAAATTAATTTGCTATGCAAACAGGTTCACCATCGATGCTGAGTACATGTCGTTCATATAAATCTGAGAGTGATGAGGTTTGTTATTTCTCTTTTATTCAAGAGTCAAATTTTTACTCATATACTATGGTGTGGTGGTTGATACGGAGTCTAATAGGTTATGTTTGGTTGTATTGTGATATAACGGGCCTTATAAAGTCTTACTTGGTTGTAAAGAGTTATTTTATGTTACATCATATATAGGTTGTAATGGGTCATGATGGATTTTAATGTGTTTGTATGTTTTTGGTTTGATAAAAGGTATATACTTTTTTGACAATTAACATGATTAATGTCACGCTCCATCGCTTATACAAACTTTAATACACGTGTGCAGTCTAATCCTAATCTAAATCAAGTATATATTAAAAAAGAAAAATATAATTTAAATTGAAAAACTATAAGAAAAGTAGTAAAAGAAAGACCAAAGATAATTACAACAAACCACTACACCAAAATCACATTTGTGGTACAGTATCCCTAAAAAGAAAATTTTAACACTTGTTTCAAATTCATGAAAATATATTAAAAATCCACTGACGCTTGTAAATGAGATTAAATATAATTACACAAATAGTTCATGTTGTATTGTAAGGTTATATTTGGCCTTTGTGTTAAACTCTCTTACATTTACAATTTTCAATGTTTACTCATAGTAATATATAAGATCATCTATTGTAATTGAACTTTTTTCGATCAAAATTGGTGAGTCAATGTGCTTCTCCGAATCGAATCAATGAGCTAATGCACTTCTCCAAATCCAGAGTTTCTGAACCCAGTTGAGCACGAATCAAAGCGAATATGTTGTCGATCTAAACGAATATGTTGTCGATCTAACTTTTAAAAACTTGAAGACCAGAACCATAAAATAGTTTTATATCCATCAATTAACTCACAAAACTAATAAAAGGATAAAGATGGTCAATTGACCTTCCGTCACAAGAAGTTGTATAAAGACTATTTTAAAAACATGAGTTCGAACCGTTTGATAAATTCAAAGGAGCAAATATTAAAAAAAACATTTGAAAACCCTTAAATTTAACACCAAGAATAAACGGATACAAACAAATTTGTTTATTTGTAAACGAACATGAATATAAAATTTCCATCTAATGATCTAAATGTTTGTGTTCACTAAGAATGAAAAATGAATAAATTATGTCCGCATTTATTTCATTCCTTTACAAATACAAACTACAACATATTCTATATTTATATCCATTTGTAGGTGTCGATAGCTACCCCACTGGTACGCCACGTGTCAACTTCTTATTCGTCTATAATTTTCTTTTTTTTTCTTTTTACGTGTTTTCTTATTTGTTTAAATTAGTTTCCGTGCAAGGGCTACGCAAACTTATTATCGGAGTGTTTGGTTTGTGTTGTGTTGTGAGTGGCTTTAGTTAACGAGGATCGTAGGTTCGAATCCTACGCCCTACAAATTTTTTTAAATGGTTTTTCAATACTTTTCTTATATTTCTTTTGTTTGAATTACTTTGTTTTGAAAACTACGCTTCAATATGCGGGTTAAAAATATCAAATTTGTATTTCGTAATGGTCATTTTTAGAACTCCAAAATCTTTCGTTACTTTCGGTATGTTTTTTTTATCCTACGTTTCGGTTTCCATAACCAAACATATTCAACTTTATACGGTTATCTTTAAATGTTTAACCACATCGGTTATGAGCTTTGTAAATACGTCATTTTCCACTTCTTTTATACACGTAAGTACGTTAATATCACCAGGGCAAATTGCGTAATAAAGTTCGCAAACGCTCAACAAGTGTTACATGCGGTCCATGAGTGTGTGTAAAATGACCAGACTCCCGCCACGTAGAGCGGGTTACAAATACTCGTTATTAAGAAGATTCGAATGAAGAGTGTTTAAAATTACAAGTTTGACCTAAATGAAACGTGTTCACCAAGCTATCTTTGACCCATTCAAACCCATGTATGTAATATATTATTATTATGTTAGCAATGACGTAGGTACAAATAGAATAATCTCAAGATTGACCGACCCTTAACCTTTTTGAAAATGATATTCTTTTGTCTTTATCATCCTCATAAGGTATTTGGCAACAAAGTCAACCACGTGATATACACTTCGTTATCACGTGATTAGACCTTATTAAATACACCGTTGATTGCAATGTCGACATTATACAAACATGAGAAGATATTGACCTTGTTCTATAACTTTTTTATCGGTTCATGTTAATTACAAAATTTAACTATAAAAATAAAACATAAGGTTTAGTTGTTAGATGCAACTCCTGAAAAAGAAGAATTATTAGATTTTGTATCGGATATAAACGGGTTCGGGTTGTAAATAGAGTGTTATGTGTCTCATTAGTTTTGTATGAAACAATAAAAATACATGTAATCTTGAAGTTTAACTTGATTATAATTCTTTACAATAAATAGTTTGTTTACCACCCCTTTAGCTAGCTTATGATCCTCCAATAATCCATTTGATGCATTTAGACGCCTGAGTTACGGTTGACAGGTCTAGGTTAATGGTTTATAAGTATGTTGAGTAATAGCTTATTTGTTTGACCTGAATAATACATGAGTCTTATTCGTGTCTATTAATTTCATCGTTGTCAAACTACATAATCATCACCCGTATTTTTATTCTAATTGATTCGGTACTCTAAATGTATATTTTAAAGAAATCAACCGGTTAGTTTTAAATGTGCATTATGCTAATATTGATGTCACTTGTACATGTTATTGTTAGATGTTTTTCATGACTTAGATGTTGCATATTTTTTCGTATTGATATTAATACAATGATAATTATGTTAAAACAAAAAAACCCTCCCTCGGTATCACCATCGTCTTCTCCTCCGGCCATAGTGACCGTCTACAACGCCCGTTCGAACGGTCGAAAATGAAATTCTGTGGCTTCTTTCTCGCGCTCTAGTACTTGTTTATCAACCCATAGTGGCTACTTGCAATGGTGAATTGTGACGATGTTTCATGTTTCATGCCCCTACTACCCTTAGATTATAAAAATATGTCTCTACAAAACATCATAACTTTCCTCGTCTTAATTTAGAAGGATAACATTGGTTTGTCTCATTTTCTTATGTTTATTTAATAATATTAATAATAGTAACAACTCTTACCAACTTATCTGTAATCTTGCGATCGAAATAAATATTAATTTCTTATTAGTTAATTGATAAGATTTGTTTAGTTAAAATGATTCTATCAACACGCTTTGCTAATTTTATATTACAAGTTAATGACGTCTAGTTAACGTTATATGTAGACTTCATACAATATAATATTTTTGTCTACCCGCGTGATAATGGTTTACTCGTGTATAGGGGGCTCTTTAGGTTAATTCAAAACGAGTAATTTCTGATTAACCACGTATTTGGTATGTACATTATAATTTTGTAAAGGCATGTACTAATTAGATATAAGTAGGCGTTCTCAAACGTGCAATTTTGTATCTTCAATCCAAATATAATTCAAACTCGGAAGCAGTCTCTCTATCTCCCAAGATAGAGGAAAGACTCGCCGCCACCTACCCCTTCCAGGCCCTGCTCTTGAGTGGGACTTACTGGGTATGTTTGTTTTGTTTGTTTAAGCTGTCCCGACCTGAATATCTGAAATGAATTATATATAATGTTATAGAAAATAAGCCTTTCTTTTAAATTTAAGAGTCCGAAAACATTTTTCAGGATTAGGGCTCTTGGAGTTACGAAAATGATTTCCATTAAAGTATCACGTTATGGTAAATTTTATTGGTGATTGACTCAATTGTTTGAATTAGTCCCTCTTTATTTCAATGTAAGCTTCTTTATAAAACCAGAAAAAAACATTTATGGTTAATTAGCTTTGATTTCTAACGAGCTTCTTTTAAGCGATTTAAATAAAAAAGTTTTTTGACAGTCATTGACTCATTGTTATTAATAAATTTGTCTTGATTATCCTTGTGTTGGTTGTTTTGAATAATATGTCAATACAAATATTACGGCAAGACTAACTAACTAGTTATACAATCTGTTTAGTGCTTATGTTAATTCTAATTATAACAATACGTCATTATTAGAATCGTAAGTAAAATAATTACTTTTTCTACTATTAAAGCCTCAAATTTAGGATTGTCTTAGGCCAAAAAAGGTTGACCCATATATACACATATTTTATATTTATTTTATGTATATTAATTATTTAACTTCTAGTTATCTTTTCTCTCTATTTGAGGTTTTCGATTTTGATTTCATATTCAAATATAACTTTTTTAAATCAATATTCAAAGCATCCGGTAAACAATTTACTTTATGTTACTATAATAAATTTTTTTTCCTTTTAATATCCTCATCATTTTCATAATTAGGTTTATTTGATTGATATAGTCCTCATAAACGTTTCATGTGATTAATTGTATGATTGATCTCTTAATGTTTCTCTTAAATAAATGGAACCATGTAAATAGTTAGTATTTTATTATATGACTTTAGAAAAAAGTAAAAACTTAAATAATTATAAAAAATAACACATTACAACAAACTATATAATGGAAATATATTATATAAAAAATGGCTATGAATAAACAAACGAATTTGTTTAAAAGGATCCTACAATAAATATTTTCAATACAAACCCTACATTTATGCATATGAACAAGTCAAGCCCTTGCAAAAAAATATCTCAATATAGCAAGGACTCTAAAAAGTTGTCATCTTGGGGTTCATCTTTAGCTATAGAAAACACTGTCTCTGGTTTTGGCTGCCGGTTCAAGTAAGTAGATATTGACGGGTTGTCGAACCTAGGGACACCAAAACCTTTGTGACTATATAACATTTCTCCTGTAAACTTTGTTTCTGATAAGGATAAATTGGTTTCACGAATCGAATTGATGGAGTTGTTAGAAAACTGGTAAGACAATCCCAATGGATTTGTTGTCATGGTGCTCACATTGTTTCCTGAGTTGTTGGCTTGTGATGACCGAGCACCACGAGCCACTGGCACATCATGGATGTGCTTCCCTTCGTAGGTTGTTATCACCGACCTTGTGTCATGGGATGCTCGCTCCACGTGTTTTCTCACCGAACAACCAATAGTGGTGCACTTGTAGTAGCTCCTACAAGAATCACACAATGAGGTAAACTAAGACTATATTCTAATATTGAAACACACAGTGCTATAAAATGAAACTTTGTTCTTAAAATTCAATTGAGAAAACAAATAAAAACGAATGCTTAAATGATTAAACAACCATAATGTTAAATTATTTTTATAAAACAACCTCTCACAAACAATATCAAAGTTACATAGATTTGTTCCATGTTCCTTCGATTAAGTATATTATTAGAGTTAACTAATAACCTATATACATATATAATAATATTTATACATAAACAAACATACATACATGAAAACACTTTACCAAAGTCCGCCTATGTAAATAAAAAACCCAATCGGTAGTGTTAGTTAATAAATCTAACTAAACGAACAAAAAAAACTTGTTAATGTACATTCATCTCATTTATTACCTTATGTCGACCATTTCACGAAGGTTCGTCGAATGTTCAGTTTTTACACGATCATAAATACATACATGCATGCATATACGTATTTGTGTGTGTAGTAAGAAAATGTCGTAAGATGACTTTATGTTCGTAAAGTGTCGTGCTTATCAATCAAATGTTGTAGATTAAAATCATGCAAATTGTAAATAGGATGATTTTAAAATTAAAATATGTATGAAATAGAGAGTCCATTTGTGATTCGTCACAAAAAACTTAAAACAAAAAATTAAAAAAATGTTTTACCTTGGATTAGGGTTCCCTTTGACAACTTTTTGACCATACTTTCTCCATCTATATCCATCATCAAGAATATCAATATCACTTACGGTCTGAATAACGACCCTCGGTTCTTTTACAGTCATACTTCCCTCCATTGATCTCCCTTCATCTTCATCCTCCATCTTTCTATTAGAGACACAATCAAACAGCAAACTATTACAACAAAATGATTCAAAACACACACACAAAAACATCATTCTTCAACTCAAATTTGTAATCTGAACAACAAGAACTCACAATCTCTTAGCTTGAGCTTCATCTTCAACAAACTCATCATCTCCAACCGAAATCGATGAGTTTTCTGGCGTACCAATCAAATCCAATTGATCGAAATCATTGAATTGATGAACCAGAAGTGAATTATCCAAAACAGAGGATGAAGATGATCGTTTGGTGGATTGTGGTTTTGGATGATTATGATTTCCTTTATAAATAATCTCTGCAATATCCCCATCTGTAGTTGTTTCCACCTTCTTCCTCATCGAACAATTCTGATGTGTGCATTTGTAATAACTTCTTGGATTTTCGCTAGCTTTCACTTGCTTTTGCCCGTATTTTCGCCAATTATACCCATCGTTTAGCTTCTTGTGCATCGATTGATGATTATAGTTGTTATGATCACCTCCGTAATTCGATTGTGAGCTCCGTTTCTGAAATGGGTATTCTGTTTTCCCCAAATTTCCATCGTTTTCAAATACTGGTTGTTGATAGATTTCCTGAAAGTTATTCAATCAAATTGTTAATGATTTCTTGAAGGATTAAAGAAACCCAGATGAATTTGAAGCTCTTATATCAAATCTTGTAATAAAAACATTACTTGATGAATAACAGAGGAGAAAAACTTACCGTTTGATGATCTAAATTTGTTTGAAATTGGAAATTGGTAATTTTTGTTTGTTCTTGTTCTTGAATTTGATCGTTGGGTTTCCATTTGAAGGCATGTAATTGGAACGAACCAGTGGTCGGAGATGGTAAACTCTACAAGAAATTAGTAAAAAAACTTAGGTACTTTGTGTTTTATGTTTCATGATTGAAGCTCATAACAGAAGCTCAAAACTTCATTAATGGCGGATTAGAGGTTGCAGAGAGACAATAAAACTTACATGGGAAGAAGAGAGGAGAACAGGGGATTCTAGGAGGTCGCCGGCGGTGAGAGCTCCGGCGATATCACCGCCGAAGATGGGAAAGTAGGAGGAGGAAGGTGAGAACTCCGGTGGGGAAATTGGTAGTGATGGTGGATGAATTGACTTGAATTTGGGAACTCCGGCGGTGTTCCGGCCGGTGACGGTAGCTCCGGCGGCGGTGGACGGTGGTGGTGGTGAGTTTGATGGTGGTTCAAAGTTTGTAGCTAAAGAAGACATGAGAAGAATAGAAGATTGTTGTTGTGTCATGTGTATGGGAGAATGAGAAAGTTTAATAACTTTATATGTACGGATGGAGGAAAATGGAGGGGGGGGGGGGGGGTGTTATTTTAAAAAGTCAAAGGTTGAAGTGTACCTAATCTTCAAGAATTTTACAATGCATTTCACTTTGACACCTCTCTAAAATAATATAAACTTATGTGTAAATATATGTATTTTCGTATCAATTTACATGCATAGAAGAAGACTTGGTTGTTACGAAAAGATTCTTCAAGAATTTAATACGCAACTGTTTATTAAGCAAGGATGCCACCTTTGTATGAGGATGATTAAAGAGAAAAATAAGAGATTCGTAGGAGAGAGTGAGTAGGACCGGCTGAGAATGAAGGAAAAATAAGCATGAGCCTCGGGCTCAAAACTTGAAAGGCCTCCATTTTATTAGTTAATCTTATGTCAAACTGAAATAATAAAAAAAAACTAAAATCTGGATGGTTTGAAAAGAAATTTTTTTAACGTAGATGTCTTAAGAAAAAAATCTTGGAATTGTACTTCGCCATGGGCACAAAATCTGCATCTGTAGTGAGGGGGTCCATTGGTTTCTTAAGGGTTCTAATGGGGACATCACAAGGGTTTTTGAGGTAGGCCGGACCTAAAGGTCATGGTTAGAGCAAAAGGTCACGTTGTGCAACCTAAACGTGATCGTAAGGGCTTGCGGTCACGGTTTCTGTGTCAGTCATCTGACACCACGTGACAATAAAACGACAAAAGTACACAGATAAAGTGAAAACCAATCACCAAACCGTCACGGTTTGCCCTAACCGTGACCTTTAGGGTACCAGGTACACCTTCACGGTACGAGGTACTCTGACAAAAGGCCCCGGATTCGCGCGTCACCTACTTTGAACCGTCACGGTTTGGGCGCCCAGATTTTCACAATAAATAACCTCATGATTTCATTCAACAACCATAACCATTACCGTTTTTCAATTTTTTGAAATATTAATATCTTCATTTTTTTCAACAAAAATATACTTCTGATTTTCAACATAAATAGCCTTCGTCGTTCCAAAAGCACCTTAATTCGAAAACAATGTCGAGTTCGGGAGATCATTATCAAAAGCCGAAGCTTTCATATTTGAATGAGGAGCCACATATCGAAGATTCGAACCAGGTTGAAGTAGTATCTGTTTTATTATAACTTTTTATTTGAAATATCTAACCATTATCTTTTTTAGGAATATTACGTATACGGGAGTCACCCCCGTGGGGGGAGGAGGAAACCAACCCGTCGAACACATTTGCTGAAGAGGCGTACAACTCTTTATTTGGACCGACGGGTTACAGTGAAGGGTACAGACATCCCCCTTGCAATTCTTACGGGCATTTCTTGAACACGTACCACTCACAAACAGAGCTGGATTACGGACATCCCCCGTACCAGTCAGAACTAGAAATTACACATGTGTCGGATACTTTTAATGGGAATGACACAGATGAGAGTGACGGTTCGGTTCACCTCAAAGAAAACCATGGGGACACCGCCGAGCACGATGGGGATGAGGGTCGGATAAGAAAGGGTATGATTTCTTATAAAACCGATAAAGTACGAAGAGTTTTTATTCTTTTGTTTATTTTATTTTTATTTGTTTTATATAATATTTTTATGTCTAGCTTTATAATTTTTTCAGTATTTTGATTCTCGTGAGCACTTGGAGAAGTGGGCTAAAATGAGAGGACGCGAGCATGGGTGCGTCACTGTGGTGAGACGGTCACGAAAAAAGGATGTGAAACTATTATGCAATCGTAGTGGTGAACCTAAATTCACTGGCACAAGTAGGCGTACCGGGAGCATAAAGAAAGGATGTCCGTTTAAACTCGGAGGGAAGTACGTAGGAAAGAGTGACAGTTGGATGTTAGAGGTGAGAAACGAGACGCACAACCATGATCCTCTTGTGCACGAGGAGGGCCACACGCATCTTAGGAAGATGACCGCCGAAGAAATTGATCTTGTCGATAAGTTACACAGGCAGCACGTGCGGCCACGACACATCCATTCAGCCGTAAGGGAGCACTTTCCCCACAGCGTCTGTGTTGTTCAGGACATATACAATCTTACGTCGAAGTTTAGGGTTGAGGGAGAAAAGGCATGACACCAATGCAGTAACTTGAAAACCTACTACAATCTAAAAAGTTCGTGTATGAAACACGAAAGAATAATATCAATAATAATAACAATAATAATAATATACTCTAATATAAAAAAATATAATAATAATAATGATAAATAATAATAATAATAATAATAATAAAACAATAATATAACAATAATAATAATAATAATAATAATAATAATAATAATAATAATAATAATAATAATAATAATAACAACAATAATAACAATAATAAAATAATAATACTAAAATATTAATATGGAAACAAAAGGTCACGTGGAGGCCACGCTGTGACCTCTTTACATATTTTTTGAATCTGATTTCCCCTCGATTAGTGCACCTGCCGTATCCGAAAGTTTGACGGTTTTGCCAAATCGTCACACTTTACTCATTTCATCTCTGATTTCTCCTCGATTACATCACCTGCCGTTACATTAAAAGGTGACGGTTTGGCCAAACCGTCACCGTTTGCTTTCTGGTTTCTCCTTCAACCGTCCCCTTTCTCACTATTTTCCCATTTCACCACCACATCCACCATCTTTCACCACCACATCTCACTATTTACCGTCGCCATTTTACCACAGTTTCACCACCATTTCACCGCCATTTCACCGCCAAACCGTCACCGCGAGACCTCCCCGTGACAGTTTCATCCATCTCCCACCACCACCACCGCTGCACCACCATCTCCGCACCACCACCGCTCCTGCACCACCATCTCCGCACCACCACCGCCGCTGCACCACCGTTGCTGCACCACCACCGCCGCTGCACCACCACCGCTGCTCCACCACCATTTTCGGTATGTAAATTTACAAATTTAAACCATAGAGGTGAACATAGATTTGATAGGTTTTCCTGTATGTTTAGCGTAGTTTGTCGACGGTTTATTATTATTATTAGAAATAATAGAAATAATAATAATAATAATAGTAATAATAATAATAATAATAGTAATAGTAATAATAATAATAATAATAATAGAAATAATAATAATAATAATAATAATAATAATAATAATAATATAATAGTAATAATAGTAATAATAACATTAATAATAATAATAATAATAGTAAATAGTAATAATAATAATAATAGAAATAAAAATAATAATAAATAATAATAATAGTAATAATAAGAATAATAATAAGTAATAATAGAAATAATAATAATAATAATAATAAAATAATAATAATAATAATATAATAATAATAATAATAATAATAATAATAATAATAATAATAATAGTAATAATAGAAATAATAATAATAGAAATAATAATAATAATAAATAATAATAGTAATAATAGTAATAATAGTAATAATAGTAATAATAGTAATAATAGTAATAATAGTAATAGTAATAATAGTAATAATAATAATAGTAATAATAGTAATAATAATAATAATATAATAATAATAATAATAATATAATAATAATAATAATAATATAATAAACCGTCAACCATTAATTTTTTAAACATTATAAATAATAATAAACACGAATTTTTTCTCAGAGATGGATGCCGACGCAGCGTTTATTCTCGGGATTGATGACTGCCCGCATCTGCAGTTCGACGTGGGGAGTTCACCATACGAGCGGTTCAGGACCCTGAGAGGACGACCGCCAGCACCGGGGACTGTCTTGTTAGAGGAGTTCTTAGAGCTCGTTGGGGAGCGCGAGCGATTTTTTGAGATCATAGGCAATGACAGCCCATGGGACCAGCTGTTCAGGATGGGCGACCCTGCCCATCGAGAGCTCACTGTGGAGTTTTACTGCACGTTTATATTCCGCCGTCGTGCCCAAGAGCTTCCGGAGCTTGATGAGGACGACATCGCGGATGGTCGTCAGCCCGCAGAGGTTGCTTTCTGGATGTTTGGCTACCTCCACCGCATGTCACTTAGACGGTTCGCTGTCATCAGCGGCCTCTATACGGAGGTGGAGGTCCGACAGCCGATGTACACCATCGCCTTGATTCGTGGGGCTGACGACTCGGATCAAGTCTGGTGGCCTGCGATCGGCGACGGACCATACGGTGACGATTCGAGGTCCTCTCATATACGAGACCCTCTATATCGATACATTCACCGACTGATCGCCACGTCCGTCGCTGGTCGTGGGGCGGGGACCGACAGGGTCAACACCGCCGACCTTTTCTTTCTCCGGTGTGTACTCACACACCGACACTGCCACCTCGCGCATGCCCTTGCGGACTACTTTGCTAGTTATTATCACAGGCAGGCGCGAGGGGCGTTGGTGGGCGGGAACATCGTCTCCCGCATTGCTCGGGGCCTGGGGTACGCTCATGCCATGTCCCAGCTCCCGCTACCTCCGATTCCTGTGCGTGTGGCAAACCGGGCCACCGCCACTGGTATAAGGATCGTTCGGAGGTTCCCTGACGGCACGTGCCACCTGATTAGTAGATACCATGAGCTAGTGGCATGGGTGCCCGAGCCATTGGTGGACCCACCTGAGTTGGCGGGGGCTGAGGTTCACGTTCAGGTTGCCCACGAGCCGCTTGGTGGCGGGGAGGATCAGCCCATTCCTCTGTCGCACGACCAGGACCCGCCCCAGCATCCTCAGTGCGTGTACCATGCCGTGCGATTGCCGTGTGATTGCCTGCTCAGCGCGTGTACCATGCCATGGTCATAAGGCTGGAGGATATGCTGGACTGGGTCATCCAGCACATGGTCGCGGACTATGCCGCCTCGGGTACGCCGTTATTGTCACAGCCACCCTGGCGGTTAGGCCATGACGGTGCTGTAGGATTCTATATGCCCAAGACACGTAGAATATTGATGCGGTTAGTACGTTATGATCCAAGTCGGGTTATACCCAATAACAAGCTTAGCAAACACAAATTAATATTTAATTGATGATATGATCATGCAATTAAATATTTACACCAATTTAGAAAATGGTTTTTCTAAATAAGTTGCATATGAGAAAGAACAACTTATTAGTATATTTTGTTCAATAATATTATTTGAAGTGTTATTTAAATTAGTTGTATAACATCAAATAATAATGAGAGTATACTACTTATACAATTAAATGATTAATTGCATAAACTAGTTACAAGACTAGATAATATATGTGTGTGTTAATTTTATAAAAGGGAGATTTTTTTTAAAACCCATTTTGGCCAACTCCCCTTAATTTTTGGTTGCTTTTTTATTAGTGGGGAACACACACACATGCATACTTGTCTAGCTCCACTAACTAGTCCAAGATGCTCTTCTTCTCATCATTCAATACAAAAAACAAGACCAAAAACACTCTCTCTTTCTCTCTAAAGTTAGGGAAACAAGAAGCAAGAGAAGAAAGGTTTTTTGGAGTTTTGTGTTGTATTTTGGTGTTGAATCTCGCTAACAAGAGGTGTTTGCAAGGAGGCTTGGGGTATACAAGCTTGAGGGCTCCTCTTCTTGGAGTCTTGGCTGCGTATTCGACATCATCATCATCTTCATCTCATTCCTTTTATCCATGGTTTTTGAGCTGCAGTAAGGTAGATTATGGCAGCCCTTTATGGCTGTCATATGATGTTGATTTATGCATACATAGCCTGCTTATTCATATAAAATGATCCTTTGATATATGGGTTTGTTTCATACATAAATATGGTCACTTAAGAACATGTTTTTCAGCTTTATAATCAAGTTTATAAAGTAATTATTCCGCTGCGTTTTTAGAAAATTTAATGTGTTAAACTTTGATTTAGTGTTCTAACAAACCCATCAATGGCATCTAGAGCCGGTTATGTGGATAGCATGCTTGTTAGTATCCTTTAAAAATTTGTTTTATGGGATTTTATAACCCCTTTAAGGGCTGAAATATTCTTGCATGTTGAATCACCAAGCTTTCAAGGTTATATCACACATGCTTGTGATTAAACCTTGAAAGATATATATGATGATATGTATATTGTTTGAACAATGTTTGAAACCCGAATTTTCAGTTTATGTTGGCTGAAAATCGTGGGTTTTAATTGGGATTCTTAGTTATGTTTGGATGATATGATCATTGGTTATTAGTGTGCATAACCTAGCCTTTGGCCTTATGTTATTTGGATGATTGGAATGGTTGTTTTAATTCATTCAATTGGGTTGTAATATTTATGTTTATTGTTTGGGTTGTAATTATTTATTCATTTGGTTATGTAATAAATAGATTAAGTGCATTTCTTTTATTAGAAAATGTATTAGGATATAATTTTTATAAAAGGAAGATGCACAAGATGAAGACCCAAGATGGACATCAAAGATATGGACCTTGAAGTATTTGGATATGGATTCAAGTGGGAGTCCATGGACACATATAATGTGTCATTACAAACCCTTAGGAAAGACCCTATGACAACACTTATGATGGCAAACAAGTATTTTAACTTAGTGGCTATGGTTATGCACTCATGTTTATATGTTTATGCTTGTTTGAATGTTTGTTGTTTGATTGTTTGGTTGATATTTGGACATACATTACAAACTCATTAACAAACTTAACAAGATAAAAATTGATGGTTCTTAACCATTAAAAGTTGATAAAAGGTTATTAAAATGATTTAATGATTTTAAAGATTAAAATAAGTTTTAATCAAAAGGACCATAGGGTATCTTGTATTTGAAAGCATGCAAATACAAGTACATAGAGTTTTCTAAACTAGAATTATGAAATCTCTAAATATTCAAAAACAAGATCAACACCGTCCTTTTACATAACACTTAAGTCACTTGGGAACTCTTAGTGGGATAAAGGTCACCTAACCATTTTGAGGGAACTAATGACTTAAGGTAAGAATGCCATATTCGTGGGATAAAGGTCACCTAACCACTCATTTTGGAAAACTCACACGTGTGTGTAAGAACAAGACAGGACCTGAGAATGGTCAAGTTCATAAAGGTTGCGGATGGAAAGGTTTTGGTGAAGGAGAAAGACATCAAGGTGAGATGCAAAACTTACTTCGATAACCTATTTAACATAAGGAATCCAAATCAACAAACTGAGATAGACAGAACAACCCAAACAACACAACAAAACCAATGCTATTGTAGAAGCATCACAGTTGACGAAGTTACAAGAGCTATGAAGAAAATGGAAAGGGCTAAAGCGGTGGGGCCAGACAACATACCGATTGAAGTGTGGAAATGCATGGGTGATGAGGGTCTCCAATGGCTAACAGGTCTATTCAACACTATCTTTAAGACAGGGAAGATGCCAGACCAGTGGAGAACCAGTGTCATAGTCCCCATATATAAGAAAAAGGAGATATCCAAGGTTGTGAAAACTACAGGGGAATAAAGCTACTGAGTCACACGATGAAACTATGGGAAAGAGTTATTGACACGAGAATTAGACGGGAAACCCAGATAGCAATAAACCAATTTGGATTTATGCCAGGACGCTCTACAACAGAAGCCATACACGTCATAAGACGGATAATGGAAAAATATAGAGAAAAGAAAAGGGATCTCCATATGGTATTCATCGACCTAGAAAAGGCCTATGACAGTGTTCCACGACAACTAATTTGGGAAAGTCTAAAACTTAGACGGGTACCAGAGAGGTATATCAAATTAATTAAGGATATGTATGACGGGGCAAAAACGTGTGTGCGAGCACCGGTAGGAGACACAGACTTATTCTCAGTGGAAGTGGGACACCACCAAGGATCGGCATTGTGCCCATTTCTCTTCGCACTAGTGTTGGATGAAATGACAAAGTCTATACAACAATTAGTCCCGTGGTGCATGCTCTTTGCGGATGATATTGTCTTAATATCAGAATCTAAAAGGATGCTTAACGACAAGCTAGAACAGTGGAGAGCAGTGCTAGAGAGCAGAGGATTAACGATAAGTCGCTCTAAGACGGAATACATGTATTGTAACTTTGGTGGCGACGAGGCAGAGGACACTCAAATGTGTATCCAAGGTATGTCGGTCCCACGGACATCTAGGTTCAAATACCTGGGCTCGTACCTGCAGGAGGACGGAGAGATACACAGCAATGTAGCTCATCGTGTCCAAGCAGGATGGTGCAAGTGGAGAGCAGCATCAGGGATCCTATGTGATAAGAGGTTTCTAGCAAAACTTAAAGGAAAACTATACAGAGTGGCGGTACGCCCAGCTATGCTATATGGAACAGACTGCTGGGCCATAAAGAAATCGCATGAGAAACAATAGAGGTTGCGGAAATGCAAATGCTAAGGTGGATGTGTGGCCATACAAGACTGGCTCGGATAAGAAACGAAATGTTTCGACAGAAGTTAGAAGTGGCTTGTATTACAGATAAAATACGAGAGGGAAAATTAAGATGGTATGGACATGTCAAAAGGAGACCAATGGCAGCACCGGTTAGAGCAGTGGAGAACATCATTCTAAAGGGTAGGAAGAGTAGAGGAAGACCTAGGTTGACTTGGGAAGAGATAATTACGCGAGATATGGTACACTTGCACCTCTCTGAGCACATGATCGAGGATAGGAGTGAGTGGAGGCGTAGAATTAAAATTAAGGACTTTTAGTGGTTTCTGTAGCTAGGAAGGGACTTTGATTACTTGTTACGGGGCCTGATGCGTATGTAGTACGCTTCGACCTTTTTAGGGGAAACTTACTACTTCTCTGATGTATGTGTGTTAATTTTATATTTCCTTTTGGTGATATTTTAATGTTTGTTATATGTTGTGTGTTGTACCATATATCAGATATCATATATCGTATGTTTGATTATATGCTGATTCGCAAGCGTTATGCTTTTACTATCGAGCCGGGGGTCTCTTTGGAAGCGGTCTCTCTACCTATCTGGATAGAGGAAAGACTCGCCACCACCTACCCCTCCCAGACCCTGCTCTTGAGTGGGATATACTGTGTTTGTTTGTTTGTTTGTTAAATGGATCACCTACAATATGGTTTCCAAATGGTGTTGATGGGATTAACATGCCGACTTTACATATGATGTTTAAAGTCGATCCCATACCTCTAGAAGTTGCAAATGGTTGCAACCGTCAATCGTTGACCACCTTATTAATTTAAATCGTGGGATAAAGGTCACCTAACCACAATTTAAATGTAATGTTGGGTTCTAGATTTTAATAATAAAAAATGACCTTAAAAGACATTAATTATTAAAAATAGCAATGTCAAAATACTAAAAATAGATCTTTGTTAAATTTTGTAGATGGCCACCAATAATGACAATAATAACAATCATGATACTCATCCGCGTCCACCCAATCATTACGAGCGATCCTCCAAAAGGAGCATCTAAATCATAATAATTTCATTAATTGGTATCGAAACTTAAGAATCGTTCTCAAGCAAGAGAGAAGATCATATGTTTTAGACGACCCTATCCCCGATCAACCTACTGAGGATGATTAGGAGGCCTACAACGATTGGCTGAAGTACACTGAGGACTCCGTCCAAGTGTCTTGTCTCATGCTAGCAAGCATGACTCCAGATCTCCAAAGGAGTATGAACATCACGAAGCTTATGACATGATAACCCAGCTGAAGGAAACGTTCCAACAGCAAGCAAGGGTTGAGCGCTTCGAAATGGTTCGAGCACTCCATGCATGTCGTATGGACGACAACCAATCTGTTTCATCTTATGTACTTAAGATGAAAAGTCATATTGACCGCCTCGAGAGGTTTAATTATCCCGTCTCGAAGGAATTGGCCACGGATTTGATCCTTAATGGCCTTACCAGAAGTTCGAGACATTCGTGTTGAACTACAACATGCATGCTTGGGACAAGAGCATTAGTGAGCTTCACTCAATGCTTAAAACCGCCGAGGCGGCCATGGGTAAAAGGGTTTTACCCGTTCTCATCATCAATGAAGGTGGGAACAAGAAAAGGCCTTATCCTGCACCCAAGGCAAAGGTTGCCAATGGTAGGGGACCCGTTTGGGGAAAAGGGAAAGGGGTGGCAAGGGTACCACCCAAACCACAATAGAAGAAGCAAAAGGTTGCTACTAATGACTCATGCTTCAAGTGTGGGGAGATTGGACATTAGACAAGGAATTGTCCTGTCCATCTCCAAGAGTTGAAAGCAAAGAGGGATGCCGGGCAGACCTCAGATACAATATACATGATTCATATTAATCTTAATGTTACATCTTCAAACACATGGGTATTAGATACCGGATGTGGAACTCATATTTACAATTTGTTGCAGGGGTTCAAAAGAAGTAGGGACTTCAATCAAGGGGATGTTAGTCTCTTCATGGGTAATGGAACCAAAGTCAATGTTGAAGCTCGTGGGACTACATCCTAAAACTTCCAAGTGGCTTGGATGTTATTTTGAAGAATGTTTTGTATGCTCCTAGTTTGACTAGGAACATTATTTCTGTATCCCAATTAAGACATTATGATTATGTATTATCTTTTGTTGAAAATGATATTCATGTTTCTTTAAATGATATGTCCTATTTTAAAGCTATTCCCATTAATGGTATTTATGAATTGGTTCATGAAAATACTTTAAATAGTTCATTGTACCAAACTGACACCAAGAAACTCAAATTGGATTTGAGTGATACCTATCTTTGGCATTGTCGTCTTGATCATATAAACAAGAAACGTATACAAACACTTCAAAAGAATGGTCTTTTAAAAACAAATGAATGTGATTCATTTGAGGTATGTGAATCTTGTTTACAAGGTAAAATGACTAAGGCACCCTTTAGTGGAACTAACGAAAGGGCAAAAGATTTATTAGGAATCATACATTCGGATGTATGTGGTCCTTTTAAACCAATGACAAGGAATGGTGAAAGATACTTCATTACCTTTACCGACGATTATAGTCGCTATGGGTATGTGTACTTATTAAGGCACAAAGATGAGGCTTTTGAAATGTTCAAAGTCTTCAAGAATGAAGTAGAAAATCAACTCAACAAGTCGATTAAAGTTCTCCGTACCGATAGAGGAGGTGAATACCTAAGTGATGCTTTTCAAGATCATCTTAGGAGTTATGGGATTGTCTCACAACTCACTCCACCTGGAACACCACAACATAATGGTGTGTCTGAGAGGAGGAATCGAACCCTATTGGATATGGTGCGATCTATGATGGCTAGAAGCTCATTGCCTCTATCATTTTGGGGTTTCGCTTTGCTTTCCGCAGCCCGTATTCTAAATATGGCCCCAACCAAGTTTGGGAACTTGTTGTACCTCCTCTTAATTCCAAGATAGTTGGAGTAAGTGGGGTTTCAAGAAGAAAACCGATATGCATGGAAACTTGGATACTTATAAGGCTAGACTTGTAGCAAAGGGTTTCACTCAAACTCAAGGAGTTGATTATGATAAAACTTTCTCACCTGTTGCAATGCTAAAGTCTATAAGGATATTGTTTGCCATAGTTGCTCATTATGATTATAATATTTGGCAAATGGATGTCAAAACCGCTTTCCTAAATGGATATCTTGAGGAAGATGTCTATATGGTTCAGCCTGAAGGTTTTGTCGATCCAAAACATCCTAACAAAGTATGCAAGCTAAAGAAATCAATCTATGGATTGAAACAAGCATCGAGAAGTTGGAATCACCGTTTTGATGAAGAAGTAAAGAAATTTGGTTTCGTCAAAAACGCTGATGAAGCATGTGTGTATAAGAAGGCTAGTGGTAGCATAATAACTTTCCTAGTATTGTATGTTGATGACATACTAGTATTTGGAAATGACATTCCAACCTTGGAAGGTGTAAAAACCTGGCTTGGAAGTTGTTTTTCCATTAAGGATCTTGGTGAAGCCGCCTATATTCTGGGAATAAAGATCTATAGAGATAGATCAAGGCGTTGATTGGTTTAAATTAAAGTGCATACATTGATAAAATCTTGAAAAGGTTCAAGATGGAGAACTCTAAGAAAGGTACCGTACCTATTCAAAGAGGAACGATGTCACACCCCAACCTTGACGGCGGAATCGTCGAGGTGTGAGGGATAAGATTGTTCACAGCCACATAACACTATTATTAATTCCAATATATTAATCAAGATTTAATCATAAGTACAAGTAAAAGTTCAAACAACGATACACCCAGAATAAAAGTATAAGATCATTCGTTTATTTCTCTAAGTCCAATCCTAAGTGTGATAAGCTTCAAAAGACCACTTTAAACTTGGGGTTACCTGAAACATGATAAAAATAAAAGGTCAACTAAAATAGTTGGTGAGTTTCCAAGGTTTTCATACATAATATGAAAAGATTACAAGTAGCAATTCATGTCATAGGTTATAAGCTAGTAAGGTTATAAAACACATATCTTTACAATCAAACCTCGACTTGATTACAAGTATATAAGATTGGCTAAGTGTATTTGGTTCCCTAGTGCACAAGCATACGACTCTTAGGAGTCGGCAGTTCATCGACTTTAGCACCAAATAGGCTTGTCAGGCCCAAAGATCTAAGACGTCGCCAGGCTAGCAATAGTTAATGATTGTAACAAACTATGTATCTCATACAATCACTTACAACACACAAATAACCATGACAAAAAAATATATAGATGAATTGTAAGTGCTTTACAAGTCTCAACGTTTATAAGTGTATGACGTATAAGTATCACGTTTCACCCAAAAATGGTGTGAAATAAAGTAAAAAGGGGCAAGGAAACTCACATTGATGTATGCATTAAAGATGATATAAAAGATCAAAAGATAATCCAATGTATTCCTTTACAAGGCATCTAACATATATTACGAGTTTAAGGTTAATAATAAGATCAACGTTCTATTAGGGTTTTGATAGATTTAAAGGGATTTGTCCAGTAAATAAATTTTAGAAATAAATCTTTATAAGTATTTCAGATAAATTAAAATAACATATGATTAATAACAAATTATTAGTCTAAACCATTAGTTTAAAATGTAACTTATAAGAAATAATATTCTTAAATACTTTGTGTAATTATAAAATATAAATAATTTCTACGATTATCATGATAAATCTTTAATTAATATAGTGTCCGTTATATTATAAAGATTTATTGTTTCAAGTCCAATAACCGATTAATTATTTTAAAAGAAATCTATTTATACATACAAGTTAAATGAACATAAAAATAATAATTATGTTTTTAGAGAGTAATATTTGAAACAAAGATCTATTATTTATTATTTGAAACAAACGATAATTAATGAGTTAAATTGGAAAACAATCTAATTGTCTTATTGAACATGTAAGGTTTTAACAAAAAAACATTACTTAAATCTAATTTATATAAAAAATGAACTAACTAAACAAATAAATAACTAAATAAATAAAGAAATTTTAAAATAAATTCCAGAAAATAATTTAATGTTTTAAAATATTTAAAGTTTACAAAAATTATTTTTTTATATTTATTAGGAATTTTCTATAGTTATTTAAGGCTGAAAACCATTTAAAAAAATAAATGGGGGTGCCCGGGTTCGAACCCGGGACCTCCAACTTAGCAATGAGACGGGGAACCAGCAGACCGTGAGAAAAGAAACATGGATGAATCGCACTGAGATTTTCAAATTAAACTTGAGCACGCGTTCGAATCCCCACGTGAATGTGTCGGGGTGGTTGATTGGGTTAAAATCGACTGGTTTTTGATGTCGTGGGCTCGCCGGAGACCGATAGCCGGAGGCAGAAAGTCCGACGGGGAGGGAAGGGTCGGTTTGGGTTTTTAAATAAAGTTACACATATGGTCCCTAAGTTTCAAGAAGTTTTCACTTGAGTTTTAAAGTTTTATTTCAGTTTTAATTAATTTACAGTTTAGTCCCTATAGTTTAAAAAGTTATTATTTCATGTAAATACTTATTTTTTACAAGTTTAAAGTTATAAAATTTTATTATTATTATTATTATTATTATTTATTATTATTATTTATTTATTTATTTTTTTAACTATCGTAAAATACGAGATGTTACAGTCTCCCCTACTTTAAGAAATTTCGTCCCGAAATTAAATAAATTTTAAGGTTATGAGGAGACTTAGATGTCATTTCGTGTTCGCGAGTGCACTTTTGGGAGTGTTTAAATTCAATAAATTTGACTATGATTCTTAAGTTTGTTAAGTTTCACCGTTTATAAGCTTATATGTTCCTTGACAAAATGTGCAAGTTATTCCTTAAAAATTTTTAATTGATAAATGTTTGTATTCCAAACGGTTCAATACGGTTAAAAGAATTTTTGTCATGTGTGAAACACCATACATTAGATTGATACGGGACTCGGCTTAACGAACATGAGAAATAGGTTCCAGATGTTTTTGGATGGAATTTATAAGACCTTCTCAAGCAAATAACTTTAACGGGTTTCTAGGTGATCGAGTCTTGATTACTCATGTCAATGAGGGTTCAAAGTGTTATTGGTGTAACGTTGATACAAGTATCGTGTTTGTTAAGATTAAAGATTAACTTTAGTATGAGGAAAATCATTGTAATGGGTTTTCAGAATAAGTATGGTTTTTGAGGGAAAGACATTATTACTAGAGATTGTTATGAGGAGTTCAAAGATGGTCCAAGAAATGCCACAATAATAGGAATTGCATTGATCAACGACATAGCGTTCACGATTGGATTAAAATTTAAATAATTCAGGATATTGCTGATAAAGGCAAACACAAGTAGCTTTCCACGTACGGCTTGCATATGCGGTTCATCAAACCCATAAACACAGCTGAGAACATTCGTGTGGCTAGGAATCCATGAACACAAATTGGTAATGTCTTTATTTGGCAGGAAGATTGTTTAGGAAGACTACCATCACGTATTCAGGTGTTGATGATATCTCAAATGAAAGTTGATAAGTAAGGAATAAATGGTTCGATGTAGCTAGATCTAGTCAAAACATGAAGATAAAGGGAAAGGAAATCAATTTAAGAATTTAAGTGCTCCAAGCTTGGGATCAAAATCAATGTAAAGCGATCGGGTCTAGTTCAGAGATCATGCTTTGGCTTGATAGGTCGAAACACTAACATTGTTCCACCCGTCAAGTTACTACATGCTTCTCGTTACTTGATTACAACCATGGTAAGTTGAAGATCAAGAAATAAGAATAGTCATCAAGGTGTGGTTTTCACTCCTAACTTGATGGTGTATTCCCAAGATATGACCATTAACTTACCAATCAAAAAGTTCGATCCCAACTCATTGTTGAGGATCCACAGAAATAAGACGAGGTAACTCACCATTAAGGTAAGGGAAATCACTCCTATCTTAACGATAAAGTTTTACAAAAACATAATATAACAGGATGAACTTCTTCATCAAAATCCAAAATTCACTCCTACTTTGATGAGATCGTTTCATTTGAGAGAATACAATCCATAAAAATGAAATTATCATCAAGGTATTGAATTCACGCCTATCTTGATGATTGAGCTTCATAATAACAAGGAAACATCAAAGATTAACATTTGTCACCAAAGTACGGGTTTCAATCCTATTTTGGTGAGATCATGTCATTTGTGAAAAGCCATTCCAAAGAGAATACTTGGAGTCAATCCTCAAGATAAGGTAATCACTCCAATCCAGAGGATGAAATTTCATAAAATACACAATTGGAAACCATTTATCGAAACGAATAGAGAATCATCAAAGTAAGGGAATCACCCATGCTTTGATGAGTTAGAATTGTTTAGGAGGTACGAGCATTCTTAGTCATAGATTGACTTACAAACCCTTATATCTTCCATGGTGCAGACGGTTCAAGGTTCGACTTAACAACGAAAGGAAAAGAATATCACTTAGAAATTTTGAAAATTTCAAATTACAACAATGTATCCAAAAGGAAAATCATACTTACAAAATTCTAGGTCACAGTTCGAGGTAACCGGATTCGTTATGATGGTATTCAAATCTTGGTTAGCTTAAATCGGGAAGACGAATTAAAGGACAAAAGTGATTCGACATCACCATGAGATGTGAACATTCGATTCACAATCGAAAGGAATACATGGACTTCTCAAGATATGAGGTCAGCCATAGCCTTATTGAAGACACGCGTACTTATAAGTGATCAATCATCACAAATATTTCGAGTCAAGTAAATGGATTCAATGATCGAGTCAAATCACCATTTACACTTTGTTTAGACAAAGTATCCCGAGATGTAGAAATTCCACTTACAGCATTGCATGTTCTTAGTTATGGGACACATCCTTAAGAGGATTTTGAGAACCATAAGTAACGGTTTAAAGTTTTAAAGACTATACGGTTTAGATTCTCAATATCTTTGGGTATATTGAAATCCATGTTCACGTTGGTCAAGATAAGAAGATAGTTACATGAAACGCTGAGTTCAATACCGTTACACGTTACACGTTGAGCGTTTAAACGTAAGAGTTGAAATGTAGGATGAGTTCGATATTAACAGAACATTATTTAGATTAAGAATGAGAGGTTATTAAACTTTGGTGATAAACCAGTTCAAGGATTCAAGGATTTTTTTTAAAGATAAAAAGGATGGTTCCATTTGGTAACACATTACCATTTGGAATCGTTGACACGTCAAGGTAAATTGACCCATTTGCCTTAGAGACTTGTGTATTGACCATAGTTTATCACTCATCCCAGAAATCCCCAGGTAAGCATAACAGGTCTCACAATAAGATTTATACGATATGCTTGCCTCAGCCCGAGGGCCTTTTGCCAGGAAATCCAGAATACAGGTGTTTATGTGTTACACAAATTTCTTTGGTTTATAGAATCAAAACCTTGATGAGTTTTCATAGATTAGACATAAAGTCTAAGGATTTGAACCTCATCGTGGTTCAGGATCAACCAAAGTTTATATAATTCTACATGTCGTTGAGAATAGGTTTAGGAAGTTCATTTGTCGGGGAGTGTCAAAAGTCAAAGTTGAGTTTAGGAAGACAGGTAACAAAGTTTTCAAGCATACATAAGGCAATCCTATGCTATGTAACGCCCCGAAATTTCCCGAAACAGGCTATTTAATAATAATGGGCTTTTAAGGGTTAATTTAAGAAATAAAGGGGTAAATTAGTGGGCTATGGGTAAAATTATCCTTAATGGGCTAGGCTTGGTGGGTTTAAGGGCCCTAATCAACCCTTAAACCATGCATGATCAGATCCATTCCACCATTTCAACCCTAGCCACCAAATCGTAGAGAGAGAAAGTAGAGAGAGAAAGTGAAGAAATTTCAAGATTTGGAGCTTGAAGGTTTGAAGGATTGAAGTTCTAGTGGATTGGAGCATCAAAACACAAGAAAAGAGCAACAAAACGAGGTAAGAATCAGCCTCTAAGGCCCTCTGTAGATCAAACCCGGATTCTAGGGTTTTGGGGTTTTGAAAAGTTTAAAGAAACGCATAAAGGTCAAATTTTTACGTATGAAAACGTGTAAAAAGCTTAGATTTGGTTTCATGGAAGGTAAACCAAGGATTTGGACGTAAAAAGTTAAGATTTTGGGTTAAAAATGGGCTGGATCTGAGTTTTTGTTCATCCAGCGAAACTGGGCCCCGATCCAGCGAATTTAAGCATTTAACCAGCTAAACTGCACATTAGTTCAGCGAGACTAGGAGAAGTTCCAGCGAAACTACAGTTTCGCTGGGGCGAAACTATAGTTTCGCCGGTAATCTCGCTAAGACCCAGACTGACCTATAGACCTTGCGAGAATAGGGAATTCCAACGAAAGTTGGGCGCTCAAGGTAGCGAATCTGTCTAGCGAAACTAGCAGAAGTGCTGCCCAGCGAAACTGCAGGCGAAACTGTAGTTTCGCTGTAGCGAAACTATGGGCGAAACTATGAAGAAAATGACGTTTTTGCATGTTAACTTTCGTGCAGCTAGAGCATTCAGGCTATAGCCTAAGTGATTAGAATTTAAGCTACTTGGACGAGTTCAGGTGAGTTCTAGACCCCTCCTTTACCCGTTTTCAATGACGGTTTTTAAGACCTTGGACCCCACTAGGGGCTGCTGCCCCTAGAACCCCGCTATCAGGGGCTGCCGCCCCCGAACCCCCGCTGTCCCACGGAGGGTCAGTTATCTGGTTTATCTCTCATGATTGATGAAATGTGAATGCTTAGACTAAGAGTTTGCTTCTTATTATGTATTGTGTTGTGTTATATTATGTATAACTTAAACATGACAGTGAAACATAAAGAAAGGTTATGAGGCCCATAACATGTACCTGGATAAAGTAAAGTCTTGCAAGTAAAGTTTTGCAGGCAAGGGATAAAGTAAAGACTTGCAAGCAATGGCTAAAGGAGGGTTGCATTTGTTGTGCCCTCACCCGGATAAAGTAATGCTCGAACAGGCAGGTCTGTAAGCCCTGAATTGGCATGACAATAATGGCCCGATCGAGTACGACTGTAAGCCCTTAATTGGCGTGTCGGTAAAGTCCTAGGCGAGCCTAGGCACGATAGTGACAGAGAATTGACGGATAAAGAAGAGTAATAAATAACGAGAAATGAAAGCAATGATAAAGTATCGATAAAGTGATAGCCTGTATGTATTGATGCTTGATAGACGAGAACTATTTTCAACTGATAAAGCTAATACCTCTTACGAAAGTTATTTAGCAAAGTAAACCTAGAATTCACTCAGCGAAGCTGACTTTTGTATGCATATCAGTTGACAGGTAAGAGTTAGAGCTACGGAATAGAGGTATGGGACTGAAGCTACTTGGCACTAGAAGACTGGCATCCCTGATGAAGAAAAGATTAATAGGACTTTAAATAGATTTTAAGAATTACAGACAATGTTCATATTTCATTTGTAATGGATTGAAATTTACAGTATTTTCCGCTACAATATATATTTATACACATATGAGTAAATGACGGTTTTAACTCGATGTTTTGCTGTGAATGACCAACTGTGAGGTCCCCCTGAGAAAGGTGGGCCTTACATGCTAAGGCATCAAGTTGCACAAAAGGCATAGCATTATGTAGCATGCAAACTATAGGTATATTTACAGGAATATGAATATTATTCTATAAGGTTCATGCATAAGCTATAGTCTAGGTCACCATTTCTAATAACCTAAATCCCTATAGTTATGGGCTCTGATACCAATCTGTCACACCATTTTGGGGTGTGACAAATGATATTGAGTACGACTCAATGTCCAAGCTCAAAGGATGAGCAAGATAAAATGAAAGCAATCCCATACGCATCTGCTATTGGATCCATCATGTATGCAATGATATGCAGTCGACCGGACGTTTCATGCGCATTAAGCATGACAAGCCGATACCAGCAAAATCCTGAAAGCAGTCATTGGATGGCTGTTAAGAACATACTTAAGTACCTAAGGAGGACAAGAGATATGTTCCTAATCTATGGATCTGGTGATGAGGAACTCGTTGTAAAAGGTTACACGGATGCGAGTTTCCAAACCGATCGTGATGATTCACGGTCACAATCGGGATACATTTTCTTTCTGAATGGAGGAACGGTCTCTTAGAAGAGCTCCAAACAGGATGTAGTGGCTCTATCAACTACAGAATCAGAATACGTCGTCTCCTCATTGGCAGCTCAAGAAGCTGCATGGTTGAAGAAACTCATTGCCGATCTAGGGATTGTCCCTTCCATTCAGGACCCCCTAGAGATCTTTTGTGATAACGAGGGTGCGATTGCTCAAATCAAGGAACCTCGTGCTCATCAAAAGACTAGGCACATTGAGCGGAGATTCAACTACAAACGAGATGAAGTTGAAAAGGGAAAGATATGTATTCTCAAAGTTCACACAGATCAAAACATTGCGGATCCTCTCACGAAGCTCCTTGAAAAGGCAAAGCATGAAGGTCATACTTGTGCCATGGGACTTCGATATTCTAGTGATTGGATTTGATCTGTAAATTTTGTATTTGGATATGTGGAACTCTTTATTATTTGAATAAAATTATTTGATTATAATGTTTCAATTAATGTTCCAATTTAGCATGTTTAATCCATGAGTAAATTTTTTACTCTAAATGTCCGTAGTCGCTCATACTTGTGGGAACAAGTGTGAGGGTAAGATTATTATGAACTTGGATTGGTTGATATTCATAAGGATGAATATAGAGCAATAGGTTGCTACCAAGGTTCATAGATATTTGTGGGATACAAATATTGGACTAACCCGCATCTCAAATTATTACTACATAGAATCTTATAAATTGATCATAAGTAAATTTGAGTAAAGGAGAATATCATTTGGTATCCTCCGACCTGAGATACATATTGGGTTTTGATATTCACCAAGTATTATGCCTTGAGCTGATTCTTCACTGTCCTGAAATAATGGACAGTACATAAGGGTATGTTCAGGTATGACACGAGGTGTTTGTGAGAAACGTATGTAATCAAGATGCGATTTGTTCCTCTTATTCGTTGAGAGTTAGATGTCTAAGGCCTGATAAGTTAAATCAACAAAGAATGATCATTCGTGTCCTTGGATTTAACATGACATCTGAAACAAAGGGATAGATGATTGATTCACCTAAATCATTTCAAGTAGGGTACTTGAATGGGATGATGTTATTGAATGGCTATAAGTCATGCGTATTAAGGGTAATAAACCGTTGTTAGGCGGTATTTACTGCTTGCATCAATCTTCTATGAATCTTGGGCAAGTGGGAGATTGTAGGATTCTATATGCCCAAGACACGTAGAATATTGATGCGGTTAGTACGTTATGATCCAAGTCGGGTTATACCCAATAACAAGCTTAGCAAACACAAATTAATATTTAATTGATGATATGATCATGCAATTAAATATTTACACCAATTTAGAAAATGGGTTTTCTAAATAAGTTACATATGAGAAAGAACAACTTATTAGTATATTTTGTTCAATATATTATTTGAAGTGTTATTTAAATTAGTTGTATAACACCAAATAATAATGAGAGTATACTACTTATACAGTTAAATGGTTAATTGCATAAACTAGTTACAAGACTAGATAATATATATGTGTGTTAATTTTATAAAAGGGAGATTTTTTTAAAACCCATTTTGGCCAACTCCCCTTAATTTTTGGTTGCTTTTTCATTAGTGGGGAACACACACACATGCATACTTGTCTAGCTCCACTAACTAGTCCAGATGCTCTCTTCTCATCATTCAATACAAAAAAAACAAGACCAAAAACACTCTCTCTTTCTCTCTAAAGTTACGGAAACAAGAAGCAAGAGAATAAAGGTTTTTTGGAGTTTTTGTGTTGTATTTTGGTGTTGAATCTCCCTAACAAGATGTGTTTGCAAGGAGGCTTGGGGTATACAAGCTTGAGGGCTCCTCTTCTTGGAGTCTTGGCTGCATATTCGACATCATCATCATCTTCATCTCATTCCTTTTATCCACGGTTTTTGAGCTGCAGTAAGGTAGATTATGGCAGCCCTTTATGGCTGTCATATGATGTTGATTTATGCATACATAGCATGCTTATTATAAAAACAATTTTGGTTTGATTATCAATTTTGGTTCGATTTACCCAAAAACATTATAAAATATAGAAAATATAAAAAAACCGATGAAAATTATAAAAACAAACTTGTATGTTAAAAAGATTAAAAAAATATAGAATATATAAACAATATGTTACGGTTTGGCCAAACCGTAACATATCTAACCTGCGCACAATCAATTCCCATATTAATTACACACCCAATAATTGCAACTGATCCCGAGGGGTGTAAAATGGTCACGGTTAGGCCTCACCATGACAGTTAGGTCTTACGCCAGACTGAACGGTCACGGTTAGCCCTAACCGTGACCGTTTGAATTGGTAACTCTAAAAAAATCAGCGGTGTGCGCAGAATTTCCGTTTCTTAAAAGTCATTTGGCTTACCATAAATTGCATTTAAGCTCTTAGATGCCCCTTCCCCTCCCGTAACCCTTTCGAGGCTTTCTTTCTACGATTTGATCTGTGTTGAACTTTTTAAAATATTAATAATAATAATAATTCGATTAATCAAATCACTAGTTAGAATCTATCATCTATCAATCTATCAATACTAATAAAAGAAAGTTTTTATACGCCACTTGTTATAATTCTGGAGCTACTAAGTTTTATTTTTCCGTTTCTTTCTCTTAATAAATATTACATTAACTACAAATGATATTATTTAAAAAGAGATCTTTCTACAAATAAAGTCCGTAAAGAAATAAATATTTTTATTAAATAATATTTTTTTTCAAAAAAATATCAAACTTTTAAAACATAATATATTTTAAAACCTGTGACTTTTAAAAATAAAATTCTTATGAAATAAATGTAATTAAATTTCAAAGTTATAATAAATAAATTATCAAAAATGGCACTTTTTTATAAACGGGTTGTTTTGAAATAATTTGTTTAAAAACCAATTTTTTTTGAAAAAACTAAAAAAAAGTTTAAAAAAACGATATCGTTCTTTTACCACTCGTACGCAATATCAATCATATCTTATGTTAAAAGATCGTTTTATAATTCATTAATTTTTATTAATAACTATTTCATATTTTTTTATTCAACCCGTATAATACACAAGGTAGTAAACCTAGTCAAGTTATAAACTAGTGTTATGAACTAAAATCATTACAAGATATAAGACATGTCATGCATCAATTGTATGAACAAATATGACAATTATTAACAAAATGAGTTCTCTCACTCGTTAAATTAATATTTTGGATTAAGTTTTTTTGAAAACTAACAATTAACTTAGGGCATGTTTATGTTACCTCTTAATCAGTCATAGGTATATCGTGTTTGATTCACCTAAAAGTTATCTTTTAATGGTTCATGAAGTGTTTTAATAAATAAGTTTTAAAAATAATACTAAATAATTTAAAAACTACCTCTTATTTAATCAGACATTTTAATATCTTAATATAAGATTGTCAAACAACTCTTTTTGGTGTAGTTTGTTTTCTCAGAGATAAAACGTTTGCGGTTTGCGATGGTGGACGGTGATGGTAGACGGTGGATGATGGTGGATGATGTTCGTGGGTGGTGGTGGTGTTAACCCTCTGCAGATTTTAAAAAAATCTTAAAATGGTTGGGCTAGATATGTACCAATAAGAGTTTGTTCAGATGTTTTTTAGTGAAACGGTTTTGAAAAAATAAACAATCTGTATATGACAATATCTGCTAGTGCTCTGCGTAGAATTTAAAAAAAAAACGCAAAAACTAAACACTACCTTAATTAATATTACAATTTTGAAGTCCACTCAAGAAAGATCCCTAGTAGTTCCAAAAACAAACATAAACTTCAAACCATTAACGATTTGGTGGCGGCGAACTCCGGCGAATTGGTGGTGCTGCAGTATAGGCCAAAATCACCTCCGGTGGCTCCACCATCCTCATGATAATGATGATGATGGTGAAGAATTTGCGTGCTCCTTCGTCTAGGGTTTTGTATTACTCGACGCAAACAATAACCCCTAATCACGTATCTCCTACTCTGTATCATAGGCTCATTCGTTTTCATGAACCTTCGGTAGTCCCCGTTCTAGATCAATGGATTAAAGAAGGTAAACCTGTGGATCAACAAGATCTCCACAAGATCGTCAAACAGCTCAGGAAATTCGGTCGCTATAAGCACGCTCTTCAGGTTCTATGATTACCCTGACTTGATTGTTGATTTCAATTGATAAGGTGTTTGATCTTCTTCATTGTGATTGTTGATTGTGAGAGATTGAACTTAAAATGTCGGTTTTTACCTTCATTATGCATTTGTCCTGTTCAATTGTTGAATTGAAAAATGTGTGTTATGTTGTTACTTGTTAGGTGTAGGCAGGAGAACACTATCATACTCATGAAAAACAGTAGACCAATGCACGAATTCATTGCGGTTATACGTCATAGGCTGCAACTAGGCTTTTCTTTATTAGCTTAGTAGAAAGACAACGATACGTGAAGTATAAGTATCTATAGAGACTAATTAGGGTTTATAATTTAATAAACAGAAAAACTAAACATGCGTCCAGCCCAAAAAGACTTTACAAATCCAGCAAAGTTATTGACTGAAACCATGGCAAGGTACGAAACTTGTCGCATATTGGTTGTATGGGCGATGAATGTGGGTTTATTGACCAAATGGGTTCACTTGCACATCAGAATAGTTTTTTGGGTTGAAATATCCTGTTTGGTATGTAACATGTTACAAATGCAAAACTTTTTTTTTTAAATCCCACAAAAGCAGTCATCTTTACCAGAGAGCATGGGTACCGAGTGGTCTCTTTGTTACTAATCATCATATTTAAGTTTTACCAAAGCAACTCTGTTGGAATAATTTGTGTTAATTCAGCATTTACAACAACTTGTAATCTTGATGATCTTAGAATCATTAAGATTTAAGTGACAGATGTTATTAATTCTATTAGCTACTGATCTAAAACAGTCATTCACCAAAACTTTTGACCAATTTCGTGTTATTATATTGTTTAGGAGTCAATACAAACACAATGCCTTTATGACAATGTGCTTTTGTGTTAACTGTTAGTAACATAACGGTATGATTATCAAGAGTAGGAAAAATCGAATGTTGGAGGTTATGTATTTGAATCTTTTCGTTGTTCACAGATATGCGAATGGATGGATGATAAATTATATCTAGATAGATCAAATAAAGATGCTCCAGTTAGGCTGGATTTGATATCGAAGGTTTACGGTGTAACGCAAGCAGAGGAATATTTCGATAACATTCCAAATGCTTCAAGGGTATGGCAGGTTTATGGCGCCCTTTTAAATTGCTACGCTGAAGGGAGATTGTTAAATAAAGCAGAGGCCACTATGCAAAAGATGAGAGACTTAGGGTATTCAGGGACATTGAGCTACAATGTTATGATGGGATTGTATTCCATCACAAATAAACACGAGAAACTTGACCTTCTAATGGAAGAAATGGATCAAAAGGGCATTCGTATTGATAAGTACACTTACTGCATTAGATTAAACGCGTATGCAAAAGCTTCAGAAATACAAAAAATGGAGAAGCTGTTATTGAGAATGGAAGCTGACCCAGAGGTCATAATAGAATGGCATGCATACACCACAGTAGCTAACGGATATCTAAAAGCAGGGGATAGAAAACACGCGCTGGCTTGTTTGAAGAAAGCTGAATACCTCATAAAACCTAGTCAAAGAAAGTCAGCTTATGAGAATCTACTCACTCTTTATGCTAGTGCAGGACGAAAAGATGATGTTTATCGCATATGGGACCTTTATAAGAAGAATCTTGGAGGGCTTTACAATCATGGTTACCTTTGTTTGATGAGTTCACTTGCTAAATTGGACTGTATTAAAGATGTTGAGAAAATATATAGAGAGTGGCGAGGACAATATAAGCACTTTGATTTGCAGGTTCCGAATCTTGTCATTACAATATACTGCAAAAAGGGTCTTCTTGAAAAGGCGGAAGCAACAATACGAGCCCTTATAGAGAGCGGAAATGAACCCAATGCATCCACATATTCTCGTTTGGCGTTGGGTTATGTTAAAAACGACAAAATGGAGAAGTCAGTGGAGGCGATGAGAAAATCTATTTCGGGTGGTTTTCCGGGCTGGACTGTAGATACAACCACTTTGTCTGCTTGTTTAGATTATTTGAATTGCAAGGGGAGAGTAGATGAAGCTGAGGATATGATTAAATTACTCAAGGAACAAGGCCATTTATCGCAAGAGATTTGTAAGAGTATAGTGAAAAAGTTTTCAGTTGTTGCAACTTAAAAAGTTTATGGGTTGTTGATGATTCTGGAGCATAAAGTGATTGATTACAAGGCCATTTCCACCGTATATGAGAGAGAGCTACTCAACATTTGGGATTTTGTTCTTGGGTTCAGTTTTATCATGCAACTAAGGAACAAGGTGTTGGTTTATGTCACTTCAAAGGGTAGAAACTAGCACTGTGTGTGTAAGATAAAGAAGCGTAACCGGTGCTTAAGTTTGCTCCGCTTTAGCATTGTTTGAGGAGAGGCTAGATGAAATGATCTGATGTTCGTAGTTTTTAATAATATTTACACTAATATGTAAGTTTCACTAATCTTTTATTTTCTTGCTTCTACAGTTCTACTTTTTATTTGTTCACTTTACTTTTCTTTCCCTCCCAGACCCTGCCCTTCAGCGGGAGACACTGGGTATGTTGTTTGTTTGTTTGTTTGTTTACTTTTCTTTCTTTCTATTTCTTTACCACTTTTATTCTCCTAAATGAAAGATGCAACGCCATGAACAGTAACTCAGGGGTATTTTCGGTATTTTATCGTTCCTCGGGCTCTGTGCCGTGCCTTCTTATGTGATATCCGCCTCTTTTCTTCATTTGGTGGTGGTGGTTGCGGAGGAGGTGGGCGATCGGCTGTTGCCACCACTTCGTTTTCACCGGTCTGCCGTCGACTTTAAACACCGATGGTTGTTTGTGCGTTTGTTGGTGTAGACGGTGCTAGGGTCCGCCTCCCTACCCTTGCCCTCGCCGTTGTGTGCTCTTGGTGGTCGTCCGATGGGCCTTACGATTTACAGATCTGAGGTTCAATGCAAAGAAGAAGGCAATGCTGGTGGCGGTGCAGGCGATGTTCCCCTAGGCCCGGCGTCAGGGTACCGTCGGCTCTTCATAATCTCTCCGTTACTCTTTTAGGGTTTTCGGATGGCATTGCCCACTGCCGCCCGACGCCGTCGTTGCGTGCATCTGTTGATGGTGGCGGCTCCTGCCGCCGGTGGTGGCATCTGTTGTCTGTGGAGTTTCGGTTTGGTTTTATCTGACCTAAGACATGCTCCAGAGTCGAGGTTGCGTTGGATGCCTTTTGGTTTTGCACGTTGATCTTTTGATACAAGGTTAGTGTTTGTAATGGGCTGTGATGAGTTCATTGACCTGAATAAAAGTTGGATGAGGACATTGGCTATGTGTGATAGGGTTGGAGGATGATAGGTTATAGCCTGCAACCCGCCCTGCAGCCATGGTTGACTCATTGCTTTGCGAACTCTGAGCCTAACAATACGCCAGGTAGCTGTTGATTTAGCCCTCTTTCCGTGTCTCTGTTGCTCTCAACTGTTGTTTCTTTGTGGGATGTTATGTTCGAAAATGTTTCTTTGTGGGATGTTATGTTCGAAAAAATCATATAGAGTATATGTTGATGCTCTTGGTTTATTTTAATGGTTTCATTCAGTTCTCTGTGTATGCACCTGCCTGATCACAACAAATATCTAAACTGTTTGTTTCTGGACACTTATGGTTTAAATGGGAAGTTCTCTTAATCGGCCTATGATGAGTTCATGGGTTTATCTAAAAGAAAGATGAAATGTTGCTTTGGTCTGCAGTGTTGGTGGATGGTGGGCTTTGACCTGCAACCCCATACAGATGTAATGGAACTCTGAGCATGATAATTTGGACCTAGCCTTGGTTCTAGCCATTTTTCACACACTTTAGTTTTCTGATTTCCTCTGTTCTATGTGATTTGTAAAACTTCATAACCAGTTGATCTTGATGCATTTGGGATTTCAGGCATACGATGAGAAGTTTGCCCACTTGCTTCGACGTCCTTTGTATGTCTTCACATGATGTTTCTTCATGTTAATTATTAGCTAATGATAACCTAAGAGCATTACCGATAAGAAACTCAAAGAACATCTAAAACGTGTTTGCGTGTGGAGTAATTGTCGGGTTTCGTGCTGTGCCTTCGTATCTGTTATCCGCTTCGTTTCTCCATTTGGTGGTGGTGGGCTGCCGACGTGTGGCCGTTCGGTTGTTGGTGGGTTTATGTTACCCTAACCGTCAATGATGATGATTACCCGTCATTTGAGACCCTTATAACTCCGTTATTTTTGTTGATTACTTTAAATCTGTTTCTGGTTTGCTGATGATCGTGGCTATTCCCTCTTGCTATGATGATGACTGTGGTGGAGGTGGTTTCTTGGCATGGCAGACTTAGTGATGGCAAGTGTGGTGTGCTGCACTTGCAACCTGAGTTGCAGCCATAGTAACCAAAAACCCAGATCTGAGCAAATTGCCTCATGTTTTAAGTATTATGCTTTGATTTCATACTTAGTTTATTACCTTATATATGAAAGATGCAACGCGATGAACAGTAACTCAGGGGTATTTTCGGTATTTCATCGTCCCTCAGGCTATGTGTCGTGCCTTCTTATGTGATATCCACCTCTTTTCTTCATTTGGTTATGGTGGTTACGGAGGCGGTGGGCGATCGGCTGCTGACGCCGCTTTGTTTTCGCCGGCCTAATCATGGCTATTCCGTCTTGCTATGATGATGACTGTGGTGGAGGTGGTTTCTTGGCGTGACAGACTTGGTGATGGAAAGTGTGGTGTGCCGCACTCGCAACCTGAGTTGCAGCCATAGTAACCAAAAACCCAGATCTGAGCAAATTGCTTCATGTTTTGAGTATTATGCTTTGATTTCTTACTTACTTTATTAACGTATTTCTATGCGTTTCTAATAGGATAATTATGTAAACAATTTACTCTTAAAGTTTGTTTATAAAAGCCCACGAGCCCTATAGGAATTATAATTGCAATTTTATGATTTACTGAAGGTTATAGACTCGGGAGTTCCGCTGTATGGGTTACCTATTATTTGGGACACGGTTTTATCTGCTTTCAAAACGCGCAACGCGCATGGGGCATCACCCTAGTTTTGTAAATTTATCTTAAATATTATTAATTAATGAACTTAATATTTTAGTAAAAACAGGTAGGGCCAATGTGATATTAATGTTTATTATCTCCCCACTCTAATAAAAAGATAACAACGAAGGATACGTGACAAAACTATATTCCCACTCACCAAATGTTTTCCGTTTCTCTCTCCATTAAATAATCTCATTAATTACTAATAATATTATTTAATTATTCTTTAGAATAGATAGTTTTTTAATATATTTAGAAAGATATCTGTTTATTAATGTTATTTCTAAAGAAATAATTTTTTTATAAAATAAATTTTTTTCTAAAACATTGATTTTAAAAAAATACAACGTATTTAAAATTAATGTTTTTAAAAAGTAAAATTTTATAAAAAATTAAAATGGGATTTATAATAAGACAAAAGTTTAAAATGATATTTTTTCTAAAACGTTGTCTTGAAACAAAAAGTTTATTCTATTTATAATAAGGAAGATCTTAATAATATCTTATCTTAAATATTGATTAGTAATTAATAAATTTTCATTCTTTTTAATATTTTAATTCAACCCGTGTAATATACATGTTTATTAAAGCTAGTTTTAAATAAAAAGGTATCATAATCATTTAAACCATATGCATTGGTGGGGCGTCAGATCTGAGTGGTATGGTAGTCGGGCACGATGGCGGTAATGGTAGACGATGACAGTGGTGGGATGATGTTGTGAGAGGAAGAGTGAGTGTATTATAAGGTGACTTCTGTAACACATTGAATCTGAAAGAAACTTTCAATTCATTTAAGTATTACTATGACTATTATTAACTATTTCTTGCATCATACCATGACCTATTGTTAAAATCGCACATATTATAAAAACTGATTGTTAAAATGGCATTTAAAATTGAATAATCATGAAAATCACATATTATGACGATAGCAAGTTGTGGCTAAAAAAAAATTTTCGATTGATAGGAGTTGTATTATAACTTTTTTCATAGTTTCTTACCCTTGTTACAGCACGTGAGGTGAATTTACATAAAGATTTTAGATTTTCTAATAAAGTATTAAGGATGTTAAACTTAAAATATTTTGTAGTTTCGCGCGATGCAACGCTTGTGGGTCTGTTAGTAGTTAAATTATACAAACTAAAAACACATTTGTTGTTTTTAGTTTTTACTATATAAAGCTTAAATTTTAGGATTTAAGCTACACCTAATTTTTATAACCAACATATTTGTTTTGAATTTAATTTATTTTGCACTTTATAATGTTATTACAATGATCAATAGAGGATATATTAGAGTTTAGCTCACCAATATGCTTTGATCTTCCGGTCAATATATCAAATCGTTCATGCATGTCAATATAACGTTATGTTTACATTCATCATATAGTAATATCCTTCATTTCAAAACATGACTCATCATAGAACCTTGATATTAACACAAACCTTTTCATTCGATGTCAAGAATTGTGATTAGGATTCCATCACTCAAGATCGCAAACAAAATAGAGAGAGCGAACAATATATTTCCAAGAGTAAGTTTTTCTCCCATGTTCTTGAGGAAACAATGATTTTAGAAGCAAACGATGACATGATAACTTTAAGTTCTTTGGGGTTCAAGTGTTCTTATTGAAATCACATGTTTGGTAATAATTGTTTATGCTAATATTTTTATAGTTTTAATACATAATGTTTTGTTTTTTTAATGACAAACACATACATCCTAAAATCTACTCCTAAAATCCACTTATTGTTTATGTTTTGATGCTATCTTTACCATTTTAATGAAGATAAACACCATGTGCAACTAAGCCATATGGTAATCAACTAATCATTAATGTTTGTTAATGATAAATATGATGATTTAATTTATGAATAAGGTTCAAATACAAAGTCAATAATGTCTAAAAGGTGTGAGAAACAATAGGTGAGTGACATGTGACATTTTTTAAAAAAAATAGGAGTGGTATTTTAGAAAGTCTAATTTATTGAGATGAAGGTGGAGATTTGTAGATCGCCTTTTTCTATCGGAGACCAACAATAACTTCCATAATTGATCGATTCAAACGATAGAAGCTCCTTAGCTTACATCAATGCAGTTCGGTGATGTGTAGATGAATTGCTTCTTACTTATCATCGAACTCAGCTATTGAAGATAGCTGATTTCTGTTGTTGTTGTTGTTATTATTATTATATTATTATATTATTATTATTATTATTATTACTATTATTATTATTATTATTATTATTATTATCATAATAATTATTATTGATATTATATTTATTATTATTGTAATTATTTTGAAATATATTAAATAATATATCATTAACTAACAAGTTTAGTCATAAATACTAAAATTATTAAATACCTAAAAAGCCCTTAAAGATAATACTAATAATAATAATAATAATAATAATAATATATATTATTATTATTATTATTATTATTATTGTAATAATTAATATTATGATTATTACTATTATTAAAATTATAAATATTTAGTAATTATATACTTAAGTATTTAGATATGATAATACTTATATTATACATAGTAGTTCATTATAAAAGTATACATAGTAAATACAAATTATTATTAATATTGTAATTATCATTCTGATTATATGTATATATATATATTATAATTGTAATTACTTTTTGAAACATTTTAAATAATATACCATTAACTAAAACATGTATTCATAAATACTAAATTTTTTGAATACCCAAATAATAATGATATTATTATTACTATTATTATCACAATAATTATTAATGATATTATTTTATTATTATTATAATTATTTTTTAAATATATTAAATGATCTGTCATTAATTAACAAGTTTGTCATAAATACTAAAATTTTTAAATACCCTACATTCCTCTAATAATAATAATAATAATAATAATAATAATAATAATAATAATAATAATAAAATATAATAATATATAATTATTATTATTATTATTACTATTATTATTATTATTATTTCTATTATATTATTATTATTATTTATATTATTATTATTATTATTATTATTATTATATTATTACTACTATTACTATTATTATTATATTTATTTTGTAATTATTTTTGAAACATATTAAATAATATGTCATGAAGTAACAAATTTAGTCATAAATGCAAAGTTATTAAATACCCAAAGTTATCATTATGATTATATATATTATAACTGTAATATTTTTTAAAAACATTTTAAATAATATGTCATTAACTAACAAATTTAGTGATAATTACTAAATTTATTAAATACCCAATATTATTATTATTATTATTATTATTATAATTATTATATTTATTATATTTATTATTATTGCAATTATTTATTTAAACATATTAAATAATATATCATTAACTAACAAACTTAGTCGTAAATACCAAAATTATTAAAGTCATAAAGATACCCCTAGAATAATATAATAATAATAATAATAATAATAATAATAATAATAATAATAATAATAATAATAATAATAATATAATTATTACTATTATTATTATTATTATTATAATTATTGTAATTATTTAATTTTAACATACTATAATTATATACTTAAGTATTTAAATAAGATAATATATAATTTAAATGTATTTAGTTATAAAATATTAATTATAAATAGAACTTTAAATTTTAGTTTAAAGTATTATAAATAAGATAATATTTAATTTAGTAAATTAAACAATCTCATATTATTAAATAAAATATTAAAAATATGAACTAAATAATATATTAATAAAAAATAGTTTTATGAGTGCAAAATAAGAATTATTGCATAGGTCACTTTTACCATATGCTAAATAATACGTGTTAGGTGTCTTAGTATTTAAGTAAAATAAGATTTGTGTTCTTTTTTCATTCTTATATATATAGTATAGATGTAGATTATTTATAGTTATTTAAAAGTTGATGATTAGCCGGGTAAGAGGAGTAGAGGAAGACCTATGTTGACCTGATATGAGATGATTAGTCGGGATATTGTAGAGTTGCACCTCTCCGAGCACATGATCGAGGATAGGAGTGAGTGGAAGCGTAGAATTAAAGTCAGGGACTACTGGTGGGTCTTGATACGATAACCCGCACGTGATGTGTAGGGTAACGTTATTTGTCCAATGCATGTGAAGCCTTAGTGCGAACGGCCCTACCAGTATTGTTAATATCATAGTAAAATTTATCTGTCTTATTCCTTGCCTAATATCATATTAAAATTTATCTGCCTCAAGCTTGTTTCAATGATGTTATGTTTGCTTTTGTGACATATGTTTAATTGCTTATGTGAGGTATGCATTATTATTCTGATTGTTATGAGTATGCTATTGATTATGTGATATAGGTGATGTATACAATATAATCTGGTTATTTTGTCTATGGACATGCATATGCATTATAATTTGGTTGTTATCGTTGTCGAGCTGGGGGTCTTTTTGAAAGCGGTCTCTCTGTCTCCCAAGATGGAGGAAAGACTGGCCACCATCTACCTCTCCTAGACCCTTCTCTCAATGAGACATACTGGGTATGTTTGTTTGTTTGTTTAAAAGTTGATGATTCTACGGATTAAATAGACATGCCAACAAATGAAAACACGAACTATGGATAAAGAAAGAATTATCATACTATCAAAACCCAAATCACAATTATAATCCTTGTCGATCTAAACATACTCTATATATGTTTGCTTTAATCTATACACACTAAGCATATAGTTGGTAAGATATTTACAAGAAGACGAAGATGGCATAGTGCTCACATTGTTGAGCGAGGTGGTGGGTTGTGATGACGAACCACCCTGGTTAACCGGCATAGTGGTCTTGGTCGAGTTGGTGGTTCGTGATGATCGACGACCATGACAAGCCACATACATAGGGTGGTTGTGCTTCCGTTCATATGTTATTATAATTGAATTTATATCATCTAATCCTCGTTGATCTTGCCTTTTCACCGGACAACCAGGAGCGATGCAGTTATAGTATCTCCTGCAATGCAAGAATAGCCAAAATCACTATATAATCCTAAATATTCAAAATAAACAAAAACAACATTATTATTTTTTACTTGGATTTTGATTCCCTTTGATGATTTTGACCACAACTTTACCACTTATAACATCTACAAGAATATCAGCATCAATCTTCAACTTGTTCTCTTCATTTCCTTTACTCTCCATTTTCCTATCAAGGCAAATTAAAAATTAATACATAAACATTAGAATGAGATGGCTTTTCTTTAGTCGGTTTTGATTAAAAGTTTAGGCCTAATAACTACTATAGTTACATGAAATGAAGAAAACAACATGAAATGATAAACTAATTAACTAAACCAGCCTGGTTTTATTTTGACTGATTAATGGTCTGAAACTATTTTATTTTTTTAAAACCTATTAAATTTTTTCAAAAGTGATTAACAAAATTATGTGTAACTATGATATACCCAAATTAACCATTAAAACGGAAAATATAATCTTAACTAGAAAGATGAACTCACAATCTTTTAGCCGGAGACCTCATCATCATTGATCGAAATCTTTTTTACCAATTCCCATTGTCCCGAACTATGAGCTTGATCTGAAACTGAAGTATCCAAAGAAGACGATTTAGTAGATTGGGGTGTCAGTTTCTGATGATTATGATATCCGTGATAAATAATTCGCGTAGTCTCCCCATCTAAAGATGTTTCTACCATCGTAGTCATCCAACAATTCTGATACGCATATTTACCGCAAGTACAAGAAGAGGACCACATAATAAGTCTTCATCATCAGCCTCCCATATTCTTTTTGCTTGTTTAAGCAGCTGAAGATGTACTCACACCAGTCCACGTGCTTAATTTGTGTTTCTTTTGTTAATGATGTCAAAAATCTTTGATTTACTGTGTTGCTTTCATTGCTTCCCCCATCACAGTGAAAAAATAACCATAAAATTAAGTTGAAATGTTCTACTTGTGTCATTTTTTCTTTTGGATGCTCAACAAAGTTGTTGATAAATATCCTCCCTGATTTACCAAATTGACTTCTCCACTCTTTAACCACTGGATCATTAGTGTTTGACTTAGCTTTTTTCATCCACTTTGACACCACCGATAGGTAATCCAAATACTTTGTGGATTAAATCTGGTGTTACTTGAAACTGACGAGTGCTATTGTTGAATATAAATGTTTTTGCATCGTAGTTTTTTAAAAGTCAAAATCCAAAATATGTTGGAATGGTGTGTAAGTTTAAGAGCAGAGCTGATCCAAACCCCATTGTTTCAACAACCTTTTTCTGTTTTTTTTAATAGTGCCAGAACACTGATGAGGTTGTTGAGTGAACATCTCAGGTTTACTTTTGACCATTGTAAGAATAAAACTTTGGTTGTGTTGTTGTGTCTTCAGCAATCTTGATTCGTTTATCTTTTCTTACAGCCTCAGTTGTAGATTTCTTTTGTTTGTATCTGAGTCTGACTTGCTTAACACTATTTCATTATCAGATTTTTTTTCTCTCATATATTTACTATAAAATCTTTTAACATCATGCTATCTTCAACATCAGCTTCATCTACAAAACAATGAATGAGGCAACATATCATATAACTAATCATAAAGAAATTAAATTTTAATAGAAGAATTATGGTAGACACTAACTTCCAGAATCATATTTAGGACTATCAATGATTAAGGGGTTTAACTTGTCATTTTTGTTCTTAGTGAAATACTTCTTTGCTATTTTTTCACCTTTTCTTTTATGTCTTGGACCTGTAATATTGTTTATTCAAGAGCTTAGATTACAAGATAGTATTTGACACAATCATGCTTAGTTGAACCTCTCAATCATGACACAATGAACCTTCCCAAAGACAAGCAGTTTTCATTCACACCTACCAAGCACATAGTTATATTTGACACAATCATTCTTAATATAACCCCCTAATCATGACACAATGAAACTCATAATAATAACATAATGAACCTCCCAAAGACACATTAGCAATTTTCATTTACACCTACCAAGCACACAATTATATTTGACACAATCATTATTAATTTAACCCCCTAATCATGACACAATGAAATACAATAATGACACAATGAACCTTTCCAAAGACACATTAGTAGTTTTCATTCACACCTACCAAGCACACAGATAGATTTGACACAATCAAGCTCAGTTGAACCCCCCAATCATGACATAATGAACCCCCCACCATGACACAATGAACCTCCCCAAGACATATTAGCAGTTTTCATTCACACCTACTAAGCACACGGATAGATTTGACACAATCATGCTTAGTTGAACCCCCCAATCATGACACATTGAACCTCCCAATCTAGACACATTAGCAGTTTTCATTCATATCTACCAAGCACAGTTATATTTGACACGATCATGCTTAATTTAACCCCCCAATCATGACACAATGAAACATAATAATGATACAATAAACCTCACAATAATGGCACATTAGCAGTTTATATTCACACCTACCTAGCACACAATTAGATTTGACACAATCATGTTTAGTTGAACCCCTCAATCATGACACAATGAACCTCACAATAATGACACAATGATAAAGTGAAACACACATCAACAATTTTAGTCACACCAACTAAGCAAATAAGTAGTATTTGACACAATGAAACTGAAAATATGACTTAATGATACAAATACCTAAATATAAAATGACACAATTAGGTATTACCAGTTGGTGATTGTTCTTCGATTGGAGTTATGCGAAGTGTTTCTGAGTTAGTGCTTGTTGTTTTTTAGGTTGCGGAACGTTTAATGGACGGTGAAGAAGTTTTCGTTGGTAATGCTGGTTTGATCGGAATCCATGGTTACGCTTGCGGTGATGGATTTCGTCTGACGTGATGGAATTGAAACGATGATGATGGAAGCGTAATGACGGTTTCTTGTCTTAAATTACCCTTTTGCCCCTCCGCATGTTAGAAGATTTCCACTTATTTACAAGATTGTCATCACGTTTTTTTGAACCATTGATCTATTTTAATAAGTTGATCCAATGGCCACTATTACTTCTTACCATTTTTAGTAAAAATCCCCTTTGTAGCATATCCTCTCCCTTAAGTTATTTATATAACTTGTTTTAAGACTAGTTATATAACATATATGCTATAATTTTATCCATTAAAAAGTTGATAATTCTACAAATTAAATAGATGTGATAACAAACTAGAAAACACAAAGTATGACTATACAAAAGAATCATCATACTACCAAATAATTTTATCCTCAGAATTAGAAGACCATAATGTGATGCTGATTAACCAAATCGGAAAATAACCCAATCACTATAACAATATTCGTTTGAATATACTTTGTATATGTTTGCCTCGAACTATATATCAAATTAAGCACAAGGCTGATCAGATATTTATAAAGTAATCATTACGGCATGGTGCTCACGTTGTAGAGCGATGTATTGGGTTGTGATAGCAAACACCCTGATTACCTAACCTAGTGCTCACATTATTGGTTGAGTTGTTGTTTAATCGGTTTTGACTAAAATTTAGACCGGACTAAAACTAAAGTTACATATAATGTATAAAAAACACATGAAACAATATGATAAACTAAAACAGCCCGGTTATATTTTGACTAATTAGTGACTTGAACTTCTTTTCATTTTATTTTAATTTTTTTCAAAATATTTAAGATATTTATGAAAAAATATATGTAAATAATAAAGGTTAATTAAAATATACACATGTTGCAAATAACATCAAATTAACCATGAAACTTAATTAGTTGAATGGTGGTTTTAGCTATCCAACAGGAAATGTAATTTGAATAAGAAACAGAAACTTAACTGTATGATATGTGATAAACATGTTGAATCTTTACTAATAATGATAGTCATGTTGGTGTAGATAAGTTATGATATGTGATAAATATGTAGAATCTTTACTAATATGATATGTGATTGTCATCTTTACTAAATATGGACCTTTAGAGTCTGATATAGTCTTGAATGACCATTTTACTGTTATGATTAATTGTTAAATAGGAATGAATTGAAAAGTATGAGATAATTTTTGAATTGATAATTTAATGCGTTTATAAGTTTTTTAAGGAAATGCCCTAATAAAGAAAATTACAATTTTGTTTGATTTTGTGTTAATTAAACAACTAACCAACCCCATGAGAACTTATAATTAAAGAATATGTAGTTTTTAGTACTAAACAATGGTCAAAAGTTAATATGAAAAGGTTGAAGGACTTAAGTTCCAAATATGAATTAGTGAGATGATTCTACTATATGCATGAATATGATAAAATACTAACTTGAAATTCATTAATGTATGTTATGTAAACAGGTTATAGTTGCTATTCAAGATAACAAAGGCTTAAAGGATAAAGGTAAGTGCCTTGCTTAACTTCAATCATTAGCTTCATTTAAAGTTAATACAAATAGAAGAATACAAGAGTTCTTGTACAAGTGCTTTGTTATGACTTGTGTCTATGTGTTTTTGGTGCCTTTTAAATGAAGCATACCCATCTATTTATACCACCTAAAGGCCAGTCTAGATGGTTCTCGGTCTAGATTATTCTAAGTATATTTTATATAAGGTAAATTAGAGAGATTTCCATAAAGATATTAAGCCGTTTCAAAAACTTTCTAGTGTCTTCTTGGGCATATATCTTCTATAATATCTCTAGCCCCTAATATACCATTAAGGGTTGATGTAGAGTGTTATAATGGTTTTAGTTTGGTCCAAAAACTCTAGACGCCTCTAAATGTGTCCAAAACTTCTAGAATCTGAGATATTTGACTTGATTTATTCAAGTTTACAACATTTGTTTTTGAGATCCTAGACTTATCGGGTAAAGAATCTCTATTCTACTTCCTTGATGGCTTGAAATCATGGATTAAAATAGAACTAGAAAAATGAAGTGTTCAAGATCTAGCTTCAGCCATTGCTGTAGATGAAAGCTTGATCGACCTTATTAAAGATGATAATACAATCCCACAAATAGTGAAAGTGATGACGAGATAGGCAGGAGACCCGAGTCCAATAACATTTGAAAGGTGGAATCAAGGAAACCCCCAAGATACAACAATGATTGGGCTACACCTTAAGGATTTTTTTTATGTGATGGATCACATTATGCACTCGTTAAGCGATGGTTGCAAGAAATAATGATAAATCCTGTGAAAATGAATAGGTTCACCTAAGGAAAATGTAAGTTTAAGTTCTTAATGCTTTAACGACATACAAATGAATGCCTTTAAAATTGATAAAATCACTCCCTATGAAGACCAAGGGAAAAAATATGAACAAGAAGATGAAAGGGCTTCAATTCGTAAGCATTGAAGTAAATGGGCAACTTTCAAAGATGTTAGTAGATACCAAAGCAAGTTAAAACTATATCATTCAAAAGGCACCCAAAACATAGGCATAAGCCATAGCAATACACTTGTAGAGGAACTCTTGTAATCTTCTCTTTGTAATCAATACTAACCCATTTGGTTTACGGAGCTTACAACATTTCCAAGTAACCGCTTGAGTCACAACTAACATTAGGTCATATATGTGGGAACGTCACTCATCCCATATACGTCCTGTCCCATGATCATTAGCGTCAAGCATCCTAGATTTTGTTTCCATTTACTTCACATTTTCATTGTAAAACCCATGTTCTTCCACTATATTGTCCAATAAAGATCATCCTTAAATTCACCATTAGTATAGTTTTTTTTTGCCATTTCTCATTAAAGAAATTAGATAACTTTCGTTCTCCGACCCACTCAAACCATCAATAGTGCGGGATCACGAAGATTTTTCTTTGATATACGCTTTGTATTTATCCTTCCCATACATGCTTGAATAAACTCCTTTATAGGCACAAGATTTTGTTTTCGTATACACACTCTCCCGCTCGTAAAACTTTTGTTTCTATCTTCATCCCTAAACAAGAACTCCCCCAATGATCAATGATCTTTCTATGTGCATTAACCGTCCAAGCACCTGTGGGTAGAATGAGAATTTCAAGCCAAACAATACGTTCATCGGCCAAACAGTACCATGCCATGGTTGCGGCCGGGTGTAAGTTGGATAATTTAGCTTTTATAGGTGTTAAATAATTTATATGTTTGTTATAATTTCCTTTTAATATTTTTGTTAGATATAGTGCTGCTATTTTGATTTACGTTAATCTAGTATTTCATGACTATATAAAGACATTTTGAAATTGATCTTCATTTTTTGAGAGATAGTTTTAGCTAGAGTGTCTAAAATTTTAAAGATATATATTGTTGAACAAGCAACTGTTTTGTTTATACAAGGCTTAAGTGTTGCACACGGAGCACAAAAAACCGATTGTTGAACGGAAACTAGAACCAACTACTTAAACTGAAATCAGAGTGGTATTAGTACAAATCTAGAGTTTCAAATCGGTTTTATGTTTTGGATCACTAACAAATTTTTTGTCACAAATCGGTTCCCAACCAAACTGCCTCAAACAAGTTCTATTTGTTGCCCATTGTTTGATTGTTTTCCGATGGTTATATTCTTTTAGAGTCATTACAGACCTCTTTCCAATCTTTATGCCTGATTTTACCCTCATATGTTAGTAAAATTAGGTATTAAATGTATTGAGTGGATCACAACACTCTAAAACGGGAAAACACACATATAAACACAAAAAAGCTATCGTATAAGAACAATATGGCTTCATAAAGCACTCATTTGTAATCGTCTGTTGGCAGCGCTGCATCTTCAAACGAGGCAACCATTATGAGGCTTTTACCAGCTAACCGAAATCCTGAAATTTGGGCAAAGCTCGACTTACGTGAAATGTTGATCGGTTCTTAAAAGGCTCAGTAAAAAAGTATGGTACTTTTTTCATAGAGAATTTAAACTCAAGTTAATTTTGTTTAATTATTTTCCCTTTTTAAATAACAAGGGTAAAATGGTTTTTCCGTAAAAGAATATTTTAATGTCACAAAGGGAATCAAACGTGCTACTTGTGAACAAATAGAAGTCATAGGTGTAATTTTAAAAAGTTAATATGATAGTTACAAGTAATATAATCTTTTTAGACAAATAAATACCTAAAACCAGATTTATAAAGCACGAGACATAAGAAAATTGTACTTATGTCACATGTAAAATTACTTCATTTAGGTTATATAAATTATAAAATTTCAAATGTATTGTGAAAATGGAACCAAGGGCTATCGATGCACCAGTTTAACCGATCCAAATAGATGAACCAAAGTACTATCAACCCAACATCTATATAAATTTGTATAGTTAGTGTTTATATTTGTAATTACTCAATTCTTCCATGTAACTTCTTCATCTATATATTGTCCTCCACTAATGGTGGAGATTATTGAGTGATTAATTATATGGTATCAAGAGCTAGCCTAAAGGTCTTCCCCATCCCATATATCGCTTCCTCTTTCTTTCCCTGCCCTCTTCTTCTCCCCTCCCTTATTGTCTTTCCCCTCCATCTTTATTAATATTCTCATGCATGGCTTCTTCATCCAAAGACATCCCCATGCATCCCCATGAACACCCTTATGCACTTAATCACTATTAAACTCTCATCCTCCAATTATTTAATTGTTATGGAAAAATCAAATGCTCCCGGCCCATCCTCACCGATCAATCTATTCCACCTGCCACCATTGTCTCCGGTGATCAATCCATTCCCAATCTTGATCATGTCTCTTGGGTCATGAAAGATCAATAAACTATATATCATTCTTCTTCATGCTTCGTGCAACAACTGAGGAAGCTGCATGTAACCACCATTGTCGGGCGGGTTGCCGGCCACCGCTCGCCAAATTAATATGGGTAGCCCTCGAGAACATGTTTGGCAACACGTCCATTGACCATGTTCATCACCTTCGGAACCAGCTTAATTAATTCGTATGTTACAGCTTGCCAAAAATCGGTGGCTGAGTTTGGTCGAGCCTTCAAAACTTTATGCGACCAATTAACTCTTGGCCATCAACCATGCAGTCGATGAAACAAACCAGGTCCATTGGTTCCTTTATGGACTTGGCTCCGCCTTCGAAACGTACGTTCTCCACTACTATTGTTAAATTACAAAACTTGGTCTATTAAAAGTTTATGCTTTATTACCTAAACCAACCATATGCACTGCTTGTCAACTTGCAAAGAGTCAAGACTCCCATTTAATAATAATAATAATAATATAATAAAAGGTCTTTACAACCTTAGATCATGTTCATTGTGATCTTTGGGGGCCATCCCCCGTTATCTCAAATGACGAATACCGTTACTATGTCATCTTTATTGATGATCACTCTCGATTCACTTGGTTTTACTCTTTACGATCCAAGTCTGATTTTCTAGTGTTTTAAAAGCATTTATACAATTAGTTCAAACTCAATTTGCTTGCAAAATAAAAACATTCCAAGGTGATGGTGGAACCGAGTTTGTCAACTCTAAAGTCCTCTTTATTTGAGGAAATGGAACTTTTTATTATCTCTCTTGCCCATACACCCACAACAAAATGGGCGGGTTGAACGAATACATCGGCACATTGTTAAGACCGGTTTATCAATGTTGTTTAATGTGCATCTTCCCACTGCCTTTTGGGTTGATGTTTTTGCATCGGCGGTCTACATCATAAATCGCCTCCCCTCCACGGTTCTCGACGGAAAATCACCATATGAAATTCTTTACCATCAAGATCCGCAATATAACTCATTCCGGACCTTCGGGTGTAGAGTTTTTCCATACCTTCGTGACTACTCCGAACACAAGCTTGCTCCTAGAAGCATACCATGCATCTTTATTAGATATAGTCCCACTTATAAGGGCTATCGATGTCTCGATCCTGTCTCCTCTCATGTCTACAACACTTGACATGCCAAGTTTGATGAAAATTACTTTCCATCCCTCGTTACTAATCAGCCTCCTACTCCACCCACAAATGATTTTCACCACATTTTTTGATCCCATTCCTGTTTTCACTCAACCTCTCGCACCGAACCCCAATCCTAAGTCCACCTCCACCACCACCCTTGCCTCCTGTCCCCTTTGCGTTGACAGCCCTGCTCCTCCTACCCTAATCGTTCCTACTCAACCTCCACCTCCTACTTCTACCACCTCCGCTACAAACACCTTACCCCCACCCCCCTCCAAGAATCCACGATTTCCACAACCTCAACTCCCCATGCCCCCCATCAATCCCACACCAACAACAACCACCCACCTGCTACCTCCACCACCGAACCCTCATCAAGCGATACTTTTACCAACTTTGTTCCCTAAAACACACACCCAATGACTACCCATGCCAAAGATGGAATCTTTAAGTCTCGTCACCTTTCCGACCTATCTCACACCAACAATAACCCACTCCATGTTGCGCTATTCACCACCATTATTCCTAAAAATTATAGATCTGCCACTAAAGACCCGAAGTGGGTTGATGCCATGCTTTGGGAGCTCGACGCCTTACGCAAAAACAATACTTGGACCCTTGTTCCATGCCCTAAGGATTGAGATATTGTTGGCTCCAAGTGGTTGTTTCGGACAAAGTTGAATTCGGATGGCTCTATCCAACGTCATAAAGCGCGACTTGTGGCTCAAGGCTATAGTCAAACCCCCATCCTTAACTACTCCCATACATTTAGTCCTGTAGTCAAAGCCTCAACCATTCACATTGTTCTCTCTGGCAGTTCTTAACCAATGGCCACTGCACCAACTTGATGTTAATAATACGTTCTTGCATGGGCAACTCAAGGAATGTATATTTATGGAACAACCTCCTAGCTTCACTAACCATCACTATCCAAATCACGTGTGTAAATTGAACAAAGCCTTATATGGATTGAAGCAAGCACCTCGGGCTTGGTTTCATCGACTAAGGGACTTTCTTTTGGCTATTGGTTTCTCTTGTAGCCAGGCGGACACCTCTCTCTTCATTTTCCAACGAGATTCATGTATCATGTATCTTTTGGTGTACGTTGATGACCTCATCCTCACTGGCAATCAAGACTCTACTCTTAAGTCTTTCATCTCCAAGTTGAATAATGAGTTTGCTATCAAAGATATGGGATCTCTTAACTACTTTCTTGGCCTTGAAGTCACACATACTCCTACGGGTTTGTTCCTCAACCAGGCCAAATATGCCCATGAAATTTTAGAACGTGCTCACATGTTAGATGCCAAACCTGTCTTTACACCTTTGGCCACAAACTCATCATTTACAACCCACGGTGAACCATATCCTGACCCATCTCTATATCGTTCTCTTGTTGGTGCTCTTTAATACCTGACTGTTACTCGACCGGACATATCGTATGCTATTAATCAAGTCAGTCAATTTTTTAAATGCTCCTACAATTGATCACTTTCAGGGTGTCAAACGGATTTTACATTACATCAAGGGAACTATTGCATATGGTCTCACCTTCTCCAAGCCTATTCACATATCTCTTCTTAGTTTCTCTAATGCTGATTAGGCTCAGTGTTTGGAAACTCGCCAGTCTACATATGGATTCTCCATATTCCTGGGGGTAACCTGGTTTCATGGCATGCCAAAAAGCAAACCACTGTGTCTCGCTCTAGCTGTGAATCTGAATATAGAGCTATGGCTAACACTGTTGCAGAACTCATATGGATAACCCACCTTCTCACTGAACTTAATGCTCTCCCAAGAGTTCGACCTACTCTGCTGTGTGACAATCGTAGTGCATTGTTCCTCGCTCAAAACCCAATTTCCCGAGAATGAAACATATTGAATTGGACTATCACTTCATTAGAGAACTTGTGGCATCGGGAAATCTTCACACTAAGTTTATACATTCCAAGCTCTAGGTGGCTGATATATTTACAAAAAGTCTTCCTAGACCACAATTTGAGTTGTTCCGTAGCATGCTTCGTCTCGGTCCGCCACCGGTTCGCTTGAGGGGGGCTATGACTATCAACCCAACATCTATATAACTTTGTATAGTTAGTGTTTATATTTGTAATTACTCAATTCTTGTATGACCTCCATGTAACTTCTTCATCTATATATTGTCCTCCACTAATGCTGGAGATTATTGAGTGATTAATTATACAAACCAACAAAATTACAATCTAGTTAGATCAAATATTACAATGGAAGTTACTTGCAATGCAAACAACTGATTTACAAGATTTTAGTTAGGTATAGACTTTTCATATATCTTGGGGTCTTGATTATTTGCATTAAGAATGGTATGTGTCGCGTCGTTGTGCTTCTGAAGCGGTTGCTGCTGATAAATCTTTGTTGGGTCACTGGGATCGACATATCTGCTCAAATACGAATACCAAATTATATAATCATGTAAATATTTTATAAAATCATTTAGGAGGTGAAACAAACCCTAAGTTGACTTGTTCTTAAGTTAATGGATCAAAATATAAAAATGTCACGTTTAGATATAAGAAACTGAGAAAGAAAGAATTATACTTACGCGTGGTTCATCATTTCATCAACGGGGGTTTGGGCTGCCCTTAAAGGGTCAACATGGGTTGTATTTCCAGAATCAAATTGTTGATTATATTGTCTCACTAATTTTATCAAGTTGAAAAATAAGGGCACAAATGTACCACAACCTCCATGCTTGAACAAAATCTTGAAAGAGTGAGCAGGGTACACTGCCCTGTTCTGATCATATGGTACTACCTGCAGTTTAAAATGATCCTAGAACTTAGAAGTTTTGTACAGGGTGAAACAGTCGGGTTGAATTGGGTTAACCTGAAACACTTCTTAGGACAAAAATATTCCTAAAAAGATTTATGAGATTTTATGCATTAAAGATACACTTTGGGCAACATTCTATCCGTTCAACCCATTTGACCTATTTACTTTTTGGGTACTTTTTAAAGCCCAAATCGACCTGTTCATATGTAGATTGGTTGAAATTGAAATTGAAATTGACAATCTATCTTTTATTAGTAACATGTTGCAGTCAACTTACGGGCTCTACACATCCAGATATATTGTTGCAGTGAAAGACTGGTTGGTGAAATTTTTCATCATGCACGTAAAGCTGCAAGAATGAACAAAATATCAGAAAAAAAAGAAGAAAAAAGCTTGATCCTGTTACTAAAATGAACATGTTCCCATACTCCGGCATAGGAAATTAGACAATACAATTAATAATATGTTCAACACTTAACAGAAAATTGTGATAGAGGCAAAGAACATAATCCGACAACGAGACCCATTAAAATAATGTCGACAGGTACAACTTGGAGGTTTTTGAGAAAATAATATTGGTTTCTGACATAAAAAAGGTATTAAAATGAGCAACATTTTAGTAATAAGTTTGAATGATTCTTCATACCAATGGCATATCAAAAGCAGTAAATATTTGTGTAGGTTTATCAGCAACCAACACCATGCGAATATTCGACAAAAAGATTCTACCCTTTGCCTTGACAGTTCCTCCATGAACCCTGAAAAATTAATATGAAGTAACATCAAGTTTAGTTTAAACTAGATATCTGACTCTAATTAAAGATAGTACGCCTGAGAAAACAGGTTGGGGGATGTGGTCAGGTAACGGGTCAAACGGCCCTCTTTAAAAAGTACAAGCTAGTTCGGTTCATAACAAGTTCCGACCAAATAAGCTCGGGTCACTATAGGAAAAGAGTATCAAAATGGACCCACTATATATGTTTTTATGGCAGCAGTGGTGAAAGGTGACAATGCTAGTGTCAATGGTGCCCTGTAAGCAATGATGGTGGGAGGTGTAGGTCCATCTGGGCCGGTCTAAGCAACTTTTATAAAAGCAACTCATTTTGACTCATTGTATAATTTGAATTCACCCTAATCAACTTTTAGCACATCAACAATGGTTGAATCGAACAGCTAATCTTACATAATTTGACAAGACGAACTTTCAAGTAGCACAAAGATAATCAAATCATACATGTAATTTGTTCAAATGAGAGAAACAACACTTGCTTTAGATGATTTATTGGTTACTCTATTAAAAGACGTCTAACCGCTATTGATGCAGGATCACATGCAATTATGCAAACAAATTTTGAACAAATTTCACATTTTAAAGCCATCAGAAATCGAATTCAACACCAACAAAGAGAAGTCCGTATTATTTTATTTTGAGAATTTAATATCACTGTGATCATTTCTTAATGGAATTGCAGAAACAATGAAAAATTAACGGTCAAAACATCAAACCGTTAATATCAAAACCTAAATTTAAAATGTGTACGACTAAATCCGTTCATCTTCGATTTCACGACTCCTACGTCAATAACCAATCATCAAACCTAGATAATAAGCAATACAAAAAGTTCTACGAGCCTTCAGATCAAATTAATCGGAAACTCACATTCGTTACACTAACACAACAATCCATATGTTTAGGTTTCGATTCCACAATTCAAACAAACTGATCGTCAATTGCCATTGACGAACGAGCAAAATAACATTAAAAAGTAAACAATATCATCGTACTGACCCGTGGATGTTGTTAATCTCAAATTCGACTCCATCTCTGATCAAAACAAACATCTCATTGACAAATGCAACAGGCATACCGTTGCCGTAAAGATGCGGGTTTAGGGCCATGAATGAGATCGACGAACACCTTGAAATCTAGCGATTACGGATTTGCAAATGAGCGATCGTTTGATTATTGCAGTCGATCAGAATTATGATAAAGAAATCCGATTAGAGATTCTGCTTCATCCGATATCAAATTATCAACGAGATTCCAGAAGTTACAGGATGAAAGTTTTTTTTAGAGATTACTTGCACGTCACGTTTGCTAAATATGAGAAAACGTTGGAGCGGACGTTTTACTGGTTTTGCAGTCACAGGTCGGATCGATTTAAGAATAAAATTAGGTCATAATTATATATAGTATATTATATATAGTTGTATATATAATTAAATATAAATAATTTATATATGTATTTTATAGATATATATAAAACTTAACTATATTTGTATATCTAACACTATTTATGATTCAACATCTCGTTTTTACCCACTAAAATTAAAAAAAAAAATCCGGTTCGAACCGGTCCGGTTTCCCGGTCCGACCACCGGTTTGGGATGAACTGGCCGGTTTGACCAGCCAAAATGATCCATAGTGAACCGGACCGGCCACCTAGCCGATACCCGGTCGGATCGGTTGGACGGGCCGGTCCGATCCAGTCCTAACAACACTAATATGAACCGGTTTAATCAGATTGAAAGTGAAAACTAAAAAACTTTTAAGTGGTTTTGAACATATAACACAAAGTAGTCCTACTATTATGGTTGTTATTGGTTCGTCATGTAGATGTCATCTTTAAGTATTAGATATGTAACATTCTCTCGTCACTAAAACATGAACGTCCTCATGTGATGTTGCACATCCGTGACAACAACACGTTGACATAAAGGCTTCACTTTGGTTTATTGGCTAAATGATGATGAGTTCACGGAACCTTCAAAAACCAAACTCACTCCAACGTGATCAAATGCTACATCAAATAAAAATATACGTGATCCTTCACCCGGGCATGTCCATAGCTCATTTTCGCGATCCATAGGGTCCAATTTAGTACGAGCCCCTTTTCCCTAGATCGGTTCAAATGGACCTATACACTCATGGACCTATCCATAGGGGTTCTGTTGAGGTCTCGTGTCGTGCTCTCTGTTTCTAAGAGCCAACTATTCCATACCGGTTATTTGCTCTTGTCCTTTTATGAACTTATTAGGATAGTGTTCCCAACTCCCGTCCAATGATATGTGGAAAGTGTAGGGCTGTAACGAGCCGAGCCGAGCCAGGATGGGTTCGAGCTCGAGCTCGAAGCTTATCGAGCCGAGCCGAGCCGGCTCAAAAATTTTAACGAGCTCAAAACACCGGCTCGAGTTCGGCTCGTGAAAAGCTCGAGCCAGCTCGTGGCTCGTTCGAGCCGGCTCGATTTTAAAAACAATTTTTACATTAATTTATATGAAAACATAAAAAATATTTTAGGGCTTTTACTTTTTATTGGTACTTCATACTTAAATAACAAAGGTCATTATTTTGAATATAAATAATTTGCTCTCAAGTTATATATTTTTTAAACAAAATATTAATTGTTTCTAAAAATAATCCATTTTTATTTTTAGAAAACATTTCTAAAATCCTAATATAAAAATAATAATCATAATAATAGTAGTAGTAATAATAATATTTTTTATTATACTACATAAATATATACATATATATATATACATATATTATATGCATCGAGTCACGAGCCGAGCCAACGAACCGAGCCACGAGCCGAGCTCGAACCGAGCTAACCCTGGCTCGAGTTCGGCTCGTTTAGAATTCGAGCCGAGCCGAGCCGGCTCGTTTGGATACGAGCTTTTTTCGAGCCGAGCTTTTTTCGAGCCGAGCTTTTTCGAGCTTTTCTCGAGCGAGCTTCGAGCCACGAACTTTTTGTACAGCATTCAGCCCTAGGAAAGTGCAAACACATTAGTTGCATGATTTTCCTTAATTGTTAAAGTCACTCCAAACAATATGCATGAGTAGCCAAAATACCCCTGAAGGTACACATGTGATCTTCAAACATTTGACACGTCATACTACTCGTACAAAAGTTCAAGGGTTTTTGGATTAAGCTATGAAAGTAATTTTAGCTTTTGTGAATTCATAAACTCAACAAAAGTGTTTGATGTTACGAATTTAAACGGTATTGCAGTTATTTAAAGGAGGGTTTTAGTGTTCTCGACTATTTTATACTATACTAGTTTAGAGCCTATGTATTACTGGGTGGAATAAATAAAACATATCAAAATCATTAGTTTTATGAATATTTTATTTTTTAGATGTTATTATCAATTGGTGGAATAAAAATATAATGAATATTTTAAAAGTTATAACACATAATGAATTAGAAATTATTTCTCTATATTTAAAGAAAATATTTTTGATATCATAAAATTTCATATGTATTAATATATTTTAAAATTAGTACATTTATATTTTAGATGTTTAATAGTTTAGTTTACTTATTTACAATAATTATCATTTAATATGAAAGAGACAAGAAACACAAATATAGATATATTTGTTTTAACATATTTTAGTTAAAAAGGAAAGTCAAATTAATTTGTATTTATTATGAGAGAGAGACGGGAAAATAATTTTTTTGATATGCTAGAATAATGACACGTGTCATTTGATGTGCTAAAATGATGACACGTGTCTAAAGAAAACCTTCTTTTATTATAGAGTAAATTACCATTTGCATCCCTGACGTTTTCCCATTTTAACCACTTGCGTCCCTGCAGTTTCAGAGTCTCGATTTGCCCCCTAACGTTTCCTTTTTATCTCCATTTGAGTCCAAAACACTAACGGCGTTAGATTTTTCCGTTAGTTTTTATAAAATGACAAAAATACCCTTGTAATTTCAGGGATGCAAAATGTAAATTTACTCTTAAATAAAAACCCCTATCCCATCCCTCCCTTCTATCTTCTCTCTCTCTATCTCTTCTTTCTTCACTGACAGCGGTGGTGGTGGTGATGGGTCACGATGGTGGTGATGGGGTTCGCGATGGTGGTGATGGGGTTCGCGATGGTGGTGATGGGGGGATGCGGTGGTGGTGCTGATGGGGGGCTACGGTGGTGGTGGTGATGGGGGGCTGCGGTGGTGGTGGTGATGGGGGGTTGCAGTTGTGGTGGTGATTGGAGGTCGCGGTGGTGGTGTTGTTGATGGGGTTGCGGTGGTGGTAAAGGGGGGGTCGCGGTGGTGGTGAAAGTCTTGAATCGCCCCCAATCTTCGATCGGTCAAACCAGCTGCCTTTAACCTTGAAGTCGCATACATTTTCTTTCTCATTGTACCCCAAGAACACATCAAGTGCTGTCTTCATTTGGATCAACGAAGACTGTTTCGCGCTAAAGATTATATCTTTTGAATCCGAGCTATCTCCCCTGAACACCACCCATCTGCTCAAATGTTGAAACAGAAAATTAAAAATACTAACACAAACTCTGCAATTTGCTGTGGGATTTGGGAGCTCTCTGTGATGGGAATTCATCTGCAAATTGATGATGAAAGAGAAGTCAGATTGATTGATATTTAGAGAAAATGATCAATGAATATATAAACACTTGCTTGGTTTTGAACTGGTTCTGTTATGATTTATAACAGCTGGAAGTTGTTTTCTAACAGTTTTTGAAATGGGATTTGATCTTTCATTTCTGTGATGAGTTTTCTTATCTTCAATCACAACATCTGATGACTTCTTTTTATCGATTTTCGAAACGGGTTCCAATTCATTAACAACAACAATGGCTCTTTCTTCATTAACTTCAGTTTCCACCATTGCTGCATTATTAGAAGCTTCGTCACAACCTTCACTATCTACAGACTTGACTTTTCCAAAGTCATCTGTCATCAATTTCTCCTCACAAACACCTAGTTCATCTGAGTTTCGACTACAATCAGATCTATTGTTCTTCATCTCATTATCACCTCCATTTCCACCCTCAATTTCATCAATCCCATGATTACATTCATCATCAATTGGGACTTCATTTCTCGAAATTGATTTGACTTTCTCAATCCCATCACCCATCTCTTGTGAACACCACCCATCTCTTGTGAACACTTAGCAGCTGTTCATAACATCAATTACAAAACAAACACACAGACATATGTTAGCTATTGTTTTAATCATATAGTAGAGAACATTGATATGCAAAATACAAACTTTTGAGCTACAATCTATCAATTCTGCACTTATACTCTTTGTATTCATACCAATTGTTCATCAAAACACCTAAAATTTACAAATAAACACACGGACATTTGATAGCTATGGTTTCAATCATCCAGAGGACATTGATTTGCAACATAGGCTGCTGAAATGGGGATGCAGATGTTTGACGCGGGGTACGTGCACCATGGGCTGCTGAAATCGACGATTTGGGTGCTGAATCGGGAGTCGGTTTGGTGGTTTGTAGAGAGAGATAGTGTGTGTATCTATGAGAGAGATGGTATGGGAGTGTTGGTGGTGAAGAAGAAGATGGATGGATGGGTCCCATAATGTTTATTTTTTGTTTTTAATTAAAGGGTAATTTTGTCTTTTCAACAATAATTTTAACAGAAAATTAACAGTGTTAGTCATATGGACTCAAATGGAGATAAAATTAAACGATAAAGACTCAAATGAAGATAACATAAAACGTTAGGGGGCAGATGGCAATTTTGAAACAACAGGGACGCAAACGGTTAAAATGAGAAAACGTCAAATTATAGAAGATGCTGAATAAACCCTCGTATAAATTGATGCTGATCATAGGCACATTAAGATGAGATTAAGTTTCGATTTATACTTAAAGAGGAGATTTTACCAAGACAATTTGAACTTATTAAAACGCCAGCTAAGGTAAAAGCTTACATTCTAAAATGCATTACCAAAGTAATTATGGAATAGGTTGATGAGACACTGAAACCAGTCTTGTAAAGATGATCCTTCTAAAGCCGATTAACGGATACGTTAGATAAAAACATCCGTCAACTTGGCTATAATATTTAGAAATCACGTTTGAGTTGTACTTAAAATTTAAAAAAAAAAAGTTTAAATTTGGTATCAACATATATACAAGTTCAGCCGGTCAATCTATCTACAACCCGTCAACTCCTTTACAACCTAAGTATCCGACAACTCTTTTAACCCATTAAAAATGAGTTACTTGTGTCATGTTTCACGTTATCCTTACAACCTAAGTATCTGACAACTCTTTTAACCCATTAAAAATGAGTTACTTGGGTCATGTTTCACGTTATATGATTTTGTGTGTTTGGATTGTGGTAGATGCATTAAACACATATAAATGCTTTGTGTATGGGTTCATTAGATTCAAGACAACCCCTAGTTTTCCCTCTATAAATTTGTTCAACTCAATTTTTTTCCAATATTGCCCACATCCACCCTCTTGAAGTTTTCATCGGTGGGGATCCAGGATTCTTCGTCAATAGGAGTCAAATAGTATGTCAAAACGAGCCGGGTCAAAAATCACATTGAATCACAGTAAAAAGAGCATGCATTCATGCAAAAATTTAACTCTTTTGACAAAACCTGTTTTAATTGTTACATGACCTGAAAAATTCATCGCCTCCAATGAAATGGGTGAAATTAGTACCTGCATACAGGCTTTGGTTAAATAGGTTTCTCAAGAGGATCAGAGATAACAAACTGTTATGAAGACCAAAACTAAAGGATATAAATGACCTTTCAAATGAACAAAATTGTGATGAATTTCACCTGCAAGGGGCTGGTTAAGGCAGCAAATTCATTCCAACTTTGAAAAGGATACTTTAGCCAAAAGAAGCTTAAATATCACAACATGTTCACATGCACAAATGAACAATTGACAAATATAAAAAATGCACAAAACCAACTGGCTACAACTAAACGACATATATACACTGACACTCGTTCACAGTTCATTCCAAAACACAAATGACGGGTCAGCATGCCTCCACTTTACAGAAATAGGGCTTATAAGTTACAGAGGCTTCTTGCAGTTATAATTTGCAGAGGGTTGATTTGCGCTTATATTTACACTTTACAGCAACACGCCTTGTGATTTGGGCATCGCAGCTTTGCCTGCGCTGTGAATTTCCCTTGCGGCTTATGCTGTTGGGTGCCTCACTGTAAAATGGAAAAAGGATGTGGTATATATTAAAAATATATTTTATACGATTTTGAATAACGGAGTATAACACAAGCTTGTATTATGAACATTCTAAGCATTCAAGTCATTCTCATATGAACTCAATTTGGTCAGAAACTATTCCATAAAAAGGTTTCGGGACCTACTATGGCGATAAAAGGGACCATTAACCATATTTGTTACTAATAACATCACTAAATCATATTTACAATTTACCATAAGTTCCAATCAAGTTGAAGGCATAAAGCAAATAAAGATAAACGAACGGGTCAAATTGGTTGAAAATCACCCTAAGTGCTAAAAAACAGACTGGATCACTTAGTTTTTCAAAATTACCAGTTTGCGATTCTAAAGATAAACTCTATAATCATATTTGAGAATATTTGTCTATAAAGAGAAATTTTATTGCATTAACTAGAACGCATGATCTGTATACCCTGCTTTGACCTGTTATGCAACCCGTCCTATTCCCACCATAGTATTAACCAACTAAAGGTTTTTCTCTTGGTAGGTTTAATAGAGGCCGACTTCACAGCCTCTAGTAAAAAATAATTAATCAACTATTTTGTGTATACAATTATATATTCAGCAAATGAATTGATCCAGAATGACTAAAAATCCCCCAAAATAATGATTTTATATAGCATGACGAACATATGAAATTGAACATTTGAACTAAAAACAAACAGGGCATCAGAATGACCAGACCTTGACCCAACACTCCCGGTTCAGAAATAAAATTACATGTTTTTCTCATAGTTGAATCCCATCATCTTGGAGCTACAATGGGAGTTATATATGAGATATAATTTGCGATTCTTACAGATTAATGTAGGAAAAAGCTGTTTAAGTTCTGAAAATAGCAATCATTCTACTTTAGAGACGGTGGGTTGTGCTGATGCCTAAGATAACGAACAAACTTTATAAAGGTAATCGAGTCTGCTTTACTTTAAGTAGGCTTGCCCGTCAACTTAGAAATAACAATTGTTCAAGAATCAATACCTGCAAAGACTTGCATTGGCAAGAATTTAAGTAGATACTAGATACGAAAATCCAATGGGTCAACTTCTGTAATTTAAATACTGGTTGAAATGGATCAGGCACCTACAAAACACATTCATTTTGTCCAACTTTAAAGGTTTTTACACATAATTGATGCATTGAATATTATTCAAACAAACTAAATTATTGGCATATTAGTTTAATGATCAAAACCGTAGCCTGATTTGAGATTAATGCAGCTGATACTTATAAGGATATGAGATGAAACTTCACAAACTTGACATCATAATAATTTGCAGATTAAGAAATTTTCAAATGCCCTAATTTGAGCTAAAAAGAAACATTAAATGAACTATGAAAATAAAATATGTAGAACAATGAAGCATGAAACTGAGTTAGAACAAGATCAGACATCTGATTTGATGCGATGGCATATGACATCTTGATACACACCTCCTTAAAGATCCACAGGTATTTCTTTCATCTGGATCCCCAGTTGATCATAACGAAAATATAATGAAAATATATAAATAATATTTGGCCGGTGATAAAGATCATAATTGTTTAACTCTTCATAAACTATATTTCTCACATACAATCAGACATAAAAAAATCATGTATCTAGATTCAGATATTCAAATATTGATATGAGAACTGTATAGCTTAAAGACATCAATTTTACTGCATTTTGGTCAACAAATTACTCGATTCAAGAATACCGTGGCTAATATATTGACCACATTCATAAATATAGCATCACAAAGTATTGATCAGCTTAAAAGTTCATAAATTTGGCATCACAGTAATTTATAGATTACTTGATAAAAGCATCTCCAAATGGCCCCAATTTGAGTTTAAAATCAACTATGAAACTGAAATTGGGAACGACATCAGACATATGATGTTATGAAAACGCATACAGTTTCAACATAGTTCCCAAAACTGAAGCTTCAATGGAAACCTTCTCAAATTCCACCCAAAGATGCTTCATCGTTTTGGAGCCCTAATTCCCACAAGAGGATGATAATCAACCAAAACGATTAAAATTAGGTCCAAAACCAGCAATGTCGAAGCTGTCTCCGTCGTTTAAACAGTTGATCATCGATGAAATAACTCCAAAAGGAGATTAGGGTCTGCGCGAAGACGACGATGAGCGAGTTTGACAGAAAAAAATTTGGACCATTTCTCGATTTGTGCGTGTCATCCTTGCGCAGGGGCCATGCTAATCTTCTCTGTATCGTTCCAATTTTATCGGATGTCCCCGAAGGGACGATTATTGTTGCAGAAGTGGATCATATGTAGCAGCTAAAAGTTCAACGTATTGTCGATGTGGGATGTATGAATTGAACATACAGTATCCCAATTGCATCATGATAATCAAACTGCAAGTATGTCGAATATGCTTCAATGTTGTGGATTTTTGGTTAAAGATTGGGGAATGAAGATGAGGGATGGATTGATAATGCAGACACTCATATTATAAACCAGACACTCATATTATAAATCCAGAGATAATGCGTGTATTTAAACTATACTTTATTCATAATATATTAATTGTAGACTTTAATTTGTATTTTAGTTGTTATACTCTCAAATATATTTTTTTTTATTACAGATTTGTGACAAATCTTTAAAATTTTATGAGAGGAAAGGAAGATACAGATAAAGAGATGTTTATAGGAGAGGGAGAGAAAAACGTTCACTTTACCTCGTAGTGTCGATGTGAGAGTCTATTATTATCTCTACCTACTTTTGATAACTAAAAACATTGGCTTGGCTTGTTTAGGGCTAGAGCACGCCACTACTTGACCTAAAGTGTGAACTGATCTCGCAATTTAGATAAACTCACTTTTATACGTAACCTTTAAACCCTAGTCATTATTTGTACTAATAACCCAACTCGGTTAACCATAAAGGAATTACAATTAAAAGAGGAAACAAAATATACCCCAACTAACCCTAATCGGCCAACTTGCTTATTGGGTTGAACCGGTTCCAACCAACTTGTTCAAATGCGGGATTATGCATCAACAACCTCTTTGCATATATTAAATTAAAAACATGGAAAGTTTCTACACGTCGTATATGAAGCGCGACAAGGTTAAACTAAGTCAAATGCTCTGTTTGAGAAGTGCAACTTGAAACATTTTGTAGAATAATAACATATATTTGTTCTTTTTATGTTATGAGGAGACGGCAGATCATATGTATAACATAGTCCAAAGATATAGAATTTTCAAAACATCAAAATGTCAACTATTACTTATTAAAATCACAATCATTTAAACTCAGAAAACAAAACAAGAACAAGATAATTTATAATAAAAACTCTTAAAGAGAACTAGATTTAGATCATCAATATGATGGGTATTAAAATATACACGATTAGACAATATATTTCATCTAGGAAAAGATGAAAGATAAGTATTTGATTCTTGGTAAATCAAAGAAGAATATGCAAATCACATGATGATATCCACAAGATTCACATTCACAAGATATATCAACATTATATATCACATTAACCTATATTTGGTTAAAACATAGGGGTAAAGTGTTGGTGTGATTTCAATGTATCCACATTTATTATGTAATTTCCTCTTAACTTCTTGCTAATTTTTAATAAAATTGTTCTACTGTTCAAAAAAAATGTGTTTTCTCTTTTATATAACCTTAAAATAAATACTAAGGTTAATTATGTCATCTGGACATCAACAAGAATCCTTCCTGCATGTGTATCGAGCTCAGTTGCATATTTTCTGAATATCCAGCTAGTCCTTAAGCCTAGCTATATCACTAAGGCCATGTTTGGCTTTCCATTTAAGAAGAACTTTTTAACTTTTAGAGGGGTGAAATGATAAAAATGTCCCTCCAAATAAGTTAATAAGTTACAATTTCTAGCTTATTGACTTATTTGGAGGGGTATTTTTGTCTTTTTACCCTCAAATAAGTCAAAAGGAGATTCCAAAAGGAATCCCAAACATACCCTAATTAGTTGCAAGTTGCAACCTTTAGCCTATAATTAACTAGCTAGCTCATATTCAATATCCTCATCATAGCATAAACATAACATCCAAAGTTAACCACTAGTTTGTTATTGAATTAGAATACATATATTTTAAAAAAAAATGCTATTTCTAGATTGATTGGAGGGTTTTTTTCCTTCCACTAAAAAGCCAAAGCTTATTTGCGACTGGGTTGACTTGTCCAAATTAACCAAAACGAAGAAAGGGTTGAATGAAGTTACACAAATGATGTAATTGTGGATCTTATGGTGGTTCTGGAATGACTATTTTCAACAGAAATGACAAGAAGATGGATAACATTTTTTATTCGATTGTTGAATCTTCTTATTTGTGGTTTTTAATATAAACCATAAGGTGAATTTGGTAGGGTCAATTGTTTAGAAAATTCACTTTTGATCATGTAACTGTTTTTTTTTCCTGTCATGTAAGGTGAATTTGGTTGGGTCAAGTGTTTAAAAATCCATTTAACAACGGTTTACTACCCTTAATACGTATGACTAAGAGACATTCAATAACATCATCCCCTTCAAGTACCTTACTCGAAATGTTTTAAGTGAAACAATCATCTATCATTTTGTCACAGATGTCATGTTAAATCCTAAAGACATAGAGTTAGGCGGTATTTACTGCTTGCATCAACCTTCTATGAATCTTGTGCAAGTGGGAGATTGTTGGATATTATATGCCCAAGACACATACAAGATTGATGTGGTTAGTACGTTATGATCCAAGTCGGGTCATACCCAATAACAAGTTAAGCAAATACCAATAAATATTTATTTGTTGATATGATCAAACAAATAAATATTAACACCAATTTAGAAAATGGGTTTTCTAAATTAATGCATGTGAAATAGAACAAATTATATGGATAATTTGTTCATGAGAAATTATTTGTATCATTATTTAAGTAAGTTAAATAATAACAAATAATAGTGTGTTAAAGTTATAAAATTAAAAGTAATTTAATTTTATAGACTTATGGGTTAAAGAGTGTATAATTTTTATACGTTTGAAACCCATTTCAAATGGGGTTTCGGACGCCCAAGGCCCAAGGGGATGGCATTGGGATTTTTTTTCTGTCTTGGTTTTTACAAGACTTAATTCATTCCAACACTCTACCAATTTACACACTCTCTCTCACACACATGCAAGTTCTCTCTTCTTCCTTCTTGGCTGAAATCTTGAGTTAGAAAGGCTAAAATCTTGAGTTAGAAAGGCTAAAATTTTCGGATTTAAGAAGTCCATAGCTGAAATTTTCAGGTTTTAAGAAGACACAAGAAGAGGGGTTTTTGGTGTTGCATTTCCTAACAAGCTAGGTGTTTGCAAGAGCTTGTGGGTATACAAGCTTGAGAACTTCTCTTTTGGAGGCTAAGCATTCAAGAAGCATCATCATCTTCTTCTCATCCATACAACACCCTTTTGTTCTTGAAAGGTAGTTTCAAGAACATCCTATGGTTATTCTTTTTCGTTTTTGATAGCATTTCATTTCACATACATATGATCCTTGTTCATGGGTTTGTTTTGTGTTAAAAAAATGGTTTATTTTCAGATTATTAAACCTAATTTTAACAACTTATATCCGCTGCGTTTTTGTAGTTTAAATGGTTAAACTAACTTTGATAATCTCTCGTTAGCTAGGCTTCAATAAGAACGTTTCGGCTTTACTAATAAGATAGAAAAGAAAGGTTTCATCAGGGTGCGAAGAACTTCTCCGAGAGGTTCCTTTCGATACTCTGCGCATAGAAGCGATATCGAACTACCCCATTACTCTATAAACAATTGCAAAGGTCTACTATAACATGAATAACAGAGAACTTTACAAACCCTATGTACTGTTCTCCCTATGGCAGCATCAATCTTCACTTTGTAGAGATAAGAACATGTGACAACAAAAGCCTTTCCTCTTACTTCATGCTCATATAAAGTAGAGCATGGTATATCAAGCAATACCCATTTATCTTGTTTAACTGCAACACAACCTGTAAAAAACACAAAGTTAATTGAGTATAATTAAGTTGGCAATTTTAACAAAACTCATATACTATTGTACTTGAAAATCAATTGAGCACAAATGGCAAACCCAAATACCCAATCCAATGCATTGTCTAATTCAATCACATTCAAATGATCAAAGATGCCGAACATCACTTCAGGGGAGGGTTTTATACCCTTTATGGAAAAAGTACAAGCCTAACTGCATAAAGTACTTACATATTTTAACATAATACAAAAAGAGAACTTACTAAAGGGTAAACACAAATAAATTGAAAAACTGAAATTGCAAACTCAATCATATATCTTCCCATATGTGAAAAGGATTCAACTGCTTAAGTTTGATGAATACCTCCTCTAAATCTTACCATAGCAACTTCAGTAGCATTAAATATATTTGATGGCATAGTTCAACATAAGAAGAAGATAATCAACCAGTAAATAAATCAACAGAATAAAAATGGCAACCTTCATTAGAGCATTGAATTTTGGATACGACAGAATAACATGACACGAACCTAAAACTAAATTTGTGGTTTTGAAACCTGTGAACATGTTTAGCTAAACAAGTCATGTTTGTGTCACAAGTTGACCCATTTAAGTGTTTAACGTTTATTTATATATATTCTTATAATATATGTTTATGTCAGCCGGGGGTCTCTTTGGAAGCGGTCTCTCTATCTATCTGGATAGAGGAAAGACTTGCCACCACCTACCCCCAGACCCTACTCTTGAGTGGGATATACTGGGTTTGTTTGTTTGTTTGTATGTAATATATGTTTATGTCATAACTTAATTGATTGGACACTTTATGTCAAAATTTGAAAGGTAAGAGAGAAAAGAGCAACAAGGTTTATTATTTAAAAAGAGAAATGTATGTTTTGTTTTAAATTGTAATTTTTTTTTCATGTCAACTCGTGAATACTTGTGTTATGTTTGGGTTCATGTGTTTAATACTACTTTAATGAGGGTGTCAAGTTCAGTTCATGCCAGGTTCGACCCTGCTAGCCCGCTAACAAGACCGATTTAACGCCCCTTACTGTCATGATCTGGCCCAAGTTTAGGTCAATGGTTCCAAGCCCTCCGTTCTTTAATCCAACCCACCATAGTTAGTTAAAAAAAATTACAACATGCACAAAAGCTTGTAAATTCATCATAAATTAATGCAACTTACCTTAACCTCACCTTTGGTAGCTTTGAGATCAAACAGCAAGAAGAGAACCAGACATGAGTGTATAATCAATAAGCCTCCCAGGACACCACTATCAGACCATCATCATGAGTTTTTTTAAAAACGCCTCATTTCAACCCAAGTCCATTTTTGTTGGAACCTGTTTCAACTCGTTACCCAACCCGACTGTTTTTCAGTCTTACACTCAGCCAAAATCTAATTAACCAAAAACACAGGTCGTTGCTTACTGGGTCAGCTTACGACAACTAGCCAGTACCAGTATGTATTAATCAACTGCAGCGACGATAGTAACACAGGAACATTTAAAACACACTAAATGCAAGGAAAAGAAGGAAGAAAACCCAATGTATTCTACTCTTAACAAATTTTAGATGCTAAAATGGGAAAACAAACAAATTTAAATAGCCCGAGATCAACTACCTTTGATGACTTGGCTGTTTGTCTCCACACGACCGTCTTTAACTTTGCTTGTATCAAGTCGTGCAAGCACATTCCGCCATTCAGGAGGGAAACTGGAAGCATCAACAGCTTCACCTAGCATCATCATTTTAGGACAGGTTCCATTCCTGAGCCCGTAACCTGATTCAGTCTTGATAGTAAGCGGGACAGGCAAATGGTGAACACGTCTCATGGTGGGACACGCCAGATATAAGTTCAGATGAGTCCATCAACAAAGGTTTTCACAAATCCCACAAACAAAGATTTCTGAATAACATAAGAAGTTTATCAAACATATATGCAAACTACACCAAAAAAAGCAGTAAACGTGAGATTAACTTATCCATGTCACTGGCAGTCAAGTAAACATGATTTTTTATGATATATAAAATGTAAGATGTTAAACTGGAAGATAAAACAAAGTTCATTAATGTCTTTATTTCTTGTTAAATATATCTGTCACATACAGTCACAGACACCTTAAATTCATATGCTATAAGATACTCAAATAATGATGACAACTGTATAACTTAAAAACATCAATTTTACTGCTTTTTTCGTCACCAAACTTGTTGATTCAAGATTACCGTGGCTAATATATTAACCACATTCATATATATAACCACACAAACTAGAGATCAGCTTAAAATTACACTAATTTAACAGCACCGTAACTTGCATAGATTACTTCATAAAGCATCTTCAACGCCCCAATTTGAGTTTAGAATGTGCAAACAAACGAACTAAGAAACTGAAATTGAAACCTAAATCAGACATATGAGCTTATGCAAACGCGCACAGATCAAAATAGTTCTCTGCGATTGCAGTCACAATGGATACATCCTTTCTGTCAACGGTGCTTCATCGGCGTTTTGTTGTTTTGGAGCCCTAGTTCCCCATAAGGAGATGATAAGCACCGAAATCGATTGAGATTAGAGTACGGTACGTAAAATGTCTACAATCGATGAAACTACAGTGAAGAAGTCGTAAAAGTTAGGGTTCTACAATGTCTGACCATCGATGAAATAACTCCAAAAAGAGATTAGGGTTTCTGCGAAGAAGACGATGAACGAGTTTGAGAAAAAAAAATTTGGACCATTTCTCGATTTGTGCGTGTCATCCTTGCGCAGGGGCCATGCTAATCTTCTCTGTATCGTTCCAATTTTATCGGATGTCCCCGAAGGGACAATCATTGTTACAGAGATGAATCATATGAAGCAGCAAAAATTTCATCGTTGTGTCGATGTGGGATGAACAGAATCGACAGTATCTTGTTAATGGAACTAATTCACCGCTTTAATTCTTCTGTAATTGAATTCATCCATGACACCAGAAAGCCATCAAATGCATTCACGATTCTAAATGAGTTGATTCATAGCCATCACCGGACCACAGGACACCGGTCACCACCGAAAACCACCGATGCTTCTGCTGTGAACAAATGTTCGTAAACTAACCTTCACAGCTCAAAATCACATAATGGTGAAGTACTGAACGACGTTTTATGTCGATACATTTTGAGTATGATAACACTGTGTGTCACTATGTGTGGTTGTAGTCAAAGTTCATAGAAACTAATCATCATACGGTTTTTTAACCAAGATTCCATGAAAAAAAAAACTTAGCAATACGTCTAAAGGACCATAATTTAAGGGTGTTTAAAAATACTTATATTCGAAACCTAATCCGAAATCTTCGAAAATCCTAATTTGAAATATTTGCAATTTCGGATGCTCGAAAATTTGAATTTGAATATTGTTTTTGACGATTTTATGATATAATGATATTTGAATATCCAAATTTATCGGAAATATTTGATAATAAATTATTAAATAACAAATATTAATTAGAAATTTTGAATATTTTCGAGTATTTCGGATATTTTTATAAAATCTTTGGATATCCGAAAACCTTTTTAATAAACAAAATATTATATTTTTATAAAAATTATTAAAATATACATATTTTTTAGAGTTTGGATAGTAAATCCACTATCCGGAATTCGGATATCCAAATTTGAACACCCCTACCAAACATAGTATCACCACATAAACAATAAAATAAAATACGGGAAAGAAAACCACTAGGGGTGGAGGGGCGCACTCGTTGTGAGCCCATGGCGTTGGTCGGAGCCGAGCGGTAACACCGCCGCCTCTGAGGATATCGTCATCAAAGCGTTAAGCGAATACAAAAAGGTTTACAAGAAAGGTTTGCATCAATACATGAAAGGTTGTAAGGAACCATGTTAAATGGGAGCCTGTGAAGGTTATGACTGCAACGTTTAGTACTGAAACAACAAAGAGAACTAAAACTTTAGAATCAGGCCAATACGTAAACTCAAATGACCCCGTTACAAGCCCCTCCCCTACCTCAACGAAAATGCGACACCAACCGGGCCGAGAGTAAAAGCAATAAAGCGAGAGAGTCTTCAAGCAAAACAAAGTTGAATGAGGCCATAAGTGATTACAAAGCGATGGGGGAGAAATAAATGGAGCAAAGAAGGGAACGAGAAGCATTTCGTATGAAAGTAAACGAATCGAAATTGACCTTCCTAGACTTATAACGAGAGACAGTGCTTCGCGAAACGCTAGACCAGGACATGAAGATTTCCCTTAAACCACACGACGATGTTCCCGAGCCGATTTTCAAAAACTTCCTTGAACACAAATGAGAAATTGCCCTCCTACGTGTTGGGAGTTTGATTTATAAATTTTTAGTTTAAGTATACTTTTCATCTTTAATGTTTTTGTTTTAGTGTAGTTTTTAATTTTAGTTTGCAACTTTTAAACTTTATGAAGTTATTGTTTAAATGACAAATTGCCCGCATGAGTGTTCACTTTAAATTTGATAGTGTGATTTAGTGTGATGTAATTGACATTATAAAATATTATTGATTTAGTGTGATATAGTATGGTATGTGAGGTGAGATTGCCCCATTTCACCCTAAGATGATACATCAAAACCAACCTAGAACATCAAACACATTAAATAAGCCATGGATACAATATTATTCATTTCCATGTTAATTGGGTGTTGTTTGATATGCTTACTAAATCATAATAGCAAGAAGTGTTGATGCATTTTGAATTAGATGGAACAAAGTTTTTTTCAACCCGCCTAGTATACATAATAACCTTATAGTAATGTTATAGAAACAGGACGACTAATTTTAGTTCACGTTTCTTCCTAGCTTGTTGGTAGATTGCTCATCTAATTGTTTTTTGGGTTATTCAAATTTAGATTTCAAAGTGAATTCAAATTCGGAAGAAATTAGATCATATGTAGTGCTTGTTTAGTTAAAATGTCACCTAGGTGTCATATAGACAATAATAATTTTACTGGTTTTTAATCAAGTGTAGTGATTAATTAGTGTTTGGAGCACTATTAATGTAATATTATTGGCAAACTTGTGTTTGAATTGAAGACTGTTTAAGGCTTAACGCCTCATAGGTTTGGAACTCCCTGTAACTATCATATGCTTGTGTTTAGAGCCGCACTTATGTTCATATCATTATTATTAGCGCTCACTCCTTGTCCACTACATATAGTCTTAGGACTAGCATTTGAAAACCAATTGGAATTAAAAAATATATTATATATTATATAGCTTTAGTTACCCGTGTATTACACGGGAGGTGAATAGTTAATTATTAAAATAACACAAAAAAATAAATAAAACTAAATATATTATACGGGTTAAAAAAATAAAATTGATTAGTTATTGATTGTTATTTATATAATACTAACTTTAGATAACCCGTGTATTACACGAGTTAAAAAATAAAATATTAATTATGATGAAAGTTTATGAAGTATATAATGATATTTTAAAATAAGATATGATTAAAATTATATGAGTAATAATTATAAGTAATAATTTTAATTTTTATTTCCAAAAAAATTTGATCATTTTTTCCAAACAAACCATATTAAAAATATCCTTTTTAGAAGTTTCTTATTATAACTCCTAATTTTAATTATTTTTAGTTTATAAAGAAGTTTACTTTTTAAAAACATCAAGTTTAAGATATTTTATATTTAAAAAATGTTTGATTTTTTAGAAAAACTCTTATTTTATAAAAATTTATTTTCTAGAAGTAACATTAATAAAAAGACATATTTTCTTAATTTATTAAGAAAAATTTTTTATCTTAAAAATTTTTAAAATTATTTAATCTTTAATTTAAGTAACTATTTAAGAGGAGAGAGAGGCGGGAAAAAATAAAATTAGAGAGGCTAGAAATGTGACAAGTATCCCTCTAAGTTACTCTTTTATTTGGATTCAAATGTTTGGGTTTATTTGGATTGAAAATCACAAAATTTGAATTTGATTTCAAAATTTAAAATCTAACTATGAATACGTTGCCGACCCAATTCAAATCTCAAAATTTGAATCTGAATCCATAGTTCAAATTATGTTCTACTAGCCTAACATCCCGTGTGTTACACGGATTGAATAAACTAAAATCACGAATATTTACAATTAGAAATTAAGAACTAATATTAATAATCTTCTAATATATACGAATAATATATAAGAATGATATATACGGTTACGAAATTTAAGGGATGCAAATTTTTCATTAAAACAACTTTTCGCTATATAAATGACACGTGTCAATAACTTTTTGAGAGTGTGCCATGTGACAACATATAACTTAAAAGCCAATAATTTATTAAAACATAAAATTGATAAAATGTTATAACAAACTTAGCTACAAATGTGAGAAAACATGCCAACTTAAGTTGTATTGTGATTGTATATAAAATTAAATTATGAAAAACTAATCTCTTAACATTATGTTTGAAAATTTAGATGTTGTTTACCATAATTTTGGTTTAAAATCATTGTACATATATTACAATTTTTTTTTTGTTTTCTCAAAATAAATTATGAGGAATACAAATAATGGTTTCTATTTTAACATTTATTTGAATATAAAATAAAAATGATATTAATTCAAACTTTAGAAACTTTTTATTTTAGGAAAACAAATTAAGAGAAATTTTAGGAGCTTAAATGAGTGTTTAATATGATGACAAGTGGCAATATTTGTTTAAGAATTTGACATGTGTCAAATGGTGTTTAATATGATGACAAGTGGCAAAACCCTTTTCTTTCATTATATATAAAGATTAGGATTTCAAAATTTTCAAACCCAAGTAAAATACAAACGCACTTATAATGTTCACCTAAAGATCAATTTTTTGACATTTAAACACAACTTTATAAGAAGAATAAACAAAAATGGCACATACAAAAAATATCTAAAATTGTGCTGGCATGCCTAAATACAGAAATAGGTGGTTAACTTTGGCCTCACACAACACGTTTTCTTAAGGTAGTTTTTTATGTTAATAGAACTTGATCATTATATACACAAAATACAAAATTATGGAATCTAACTTTCTTAAACATAAAGTCAAAAGGATTTTTTTAGTGATACCATATCATTTGTGGCTATTATGTCAATATTCCTTCTTTCTATAATTCTTTCTATAATAGTGATTAATGGTTGAAGACAGACTTAGAATTTTTTTTTACCTGGTCACTTTTGTATAAGTGGTGAATTAGAGTCACCCTTTATATATTACACACTAGCTTTAATAAACCCGTGTATTACACGGGCTGAATAATTAAAAAATATTAACTAGAATAAACATTATTAATTATAAAATAATATATTAATAGATGATACAATTGGAATTACGTATGAGTAATAACTATAATTAGTAAAACAATACTATGAAGTTTTTTAAAAAAAATTCAAAGATAAATTAAATAATTTGTTTCAAAGCAACATTTTTAAAAAACTTTTATTTTTAAAGATTTTTTACTATAACTTCCTATTTTAATTAATTATGTTTTATAAAAAATTACTTTAAAAAAACAAATTTTAAATTATTACCTAAAATAGTTTGATTTAGAAAAAAAATCTTTTTATAAAAAACATTTCTATAAAAATAACATTAATAGAAAGATTTCTTTCTTAGTTTATTAAAAACTAATTATAATATAAAAATAAATATATAATTATCTAATAAGAGAGAGAAGCAGGAAAAATTGATGAGAATGAATGTGGTGCTTATGTGGTGCTGACACGTGACACCCACATTTACCCTTTTATTAGAGTATGAAGATGAAAATGAGTATTAGATACTAAATAACACTAAAAAATATTTTTAAAATCACTTAATCTTGATATTCATCGCTTAAATAGCTTTTACTTATCAGTATGTAACATGTAGGGGTTTGAGGAGACTCTCATTCCTTATAAGCTTGAATACCCTTGAAACTGTATTCTAGTTTGTACTTATGATATATAAACTATCAAGAAATAACTAAAAGTGCGTTCACATGAAAGTTTTTGATTCTTGGTATAATGTGACAATTTGAGGTTTGAGGACCACGAACTAATCAGAGCGGGACCTGATATATGGCCACGATGATTGGTATCGGATCTTATACTACCCATTAAGAAATTTGTTGGTACTCGAAATCAATCTAAATATAGAAATACCCTAATGTGAATGCTCACGTTTGATAGAGCATTTCAATTTGCTAGGCAATATTTATGTCCACATACCCTATGTATTTGTGTGGCACGAGTTTTTTCATTCTAGCAATTTGCAAGTTTCATGTGTTACATTTAGTCCAATGGTATTCTAGTGTTTTAAATAATACATCATTTCTTAAAGGTCGAGGGTTTGAGTCCCATGATTAATTAGGGAATAAAATTAAGAGTAGATTAGTTGGAAGTTTGAGTTGTCGTTCCTTCAGCAAATATGATAATGATGATATATTATTAGCACATCAATTATAATGGAACCAAAACTTTTAAATCAGATACAATAAATAGAATAAAAATTACATCTGTTCCATTTAGTGTAATAGTAAAATGTCAAAATACAAGAAAAAGACGATGTTTGATTTGTTATCAACAACAAAAAGAAAGTGGTTGGCTAAAGGCTCAATGGACCTCTAAAAATCCTTGGCTAGTTTCGTGCATAAACATCTTTTAGTTGATGTTAGGACATCAATGGTTTCGTCATATATTCAAGTGAATGTTGGAATCAAAACTACATGTTAAATGACGTGTAGATAAGTCGATTAGTATATAAAGATTGGTGAAGATTCAGATGTGAAAAAAAAGAATTTAACACCATAAGATTAGGTGTGAATTCAAATGTCATATTAAACACCTAGAACATTCACATGTTTAATCAAATAACACGAGAACTAAAAGACAATTCTGTTGTTTTCAACCGTCTTGTTTTTATTAAAACCCTTCTTTGTAGCCTCATATTAGGCTATTAGCCACCCTAATCACATTTGACTTTGTTACGTATCTAGCATCAGTTTTAACTTTTAAAACTATTAGTTTTATTAAATCAGATTTGTGTTTAAAGCGGAAGTGTTTATACACGTTCGTTGATTTAAAATCAATTCTCAAACATGTACCCATAACACACGGTTAGACGATTAAATCAATTGCATTCATATGATGTTTAAAGGTTGTACCTATAACGGTCAAACAAAAAAACACACAAGATAGATGCAACAACAGTCTCGCTATTGATATGTTCACAAAACCAAACACCACGTGCATGCGATGGCTCGGTAGTGGCCTACGACGGTGGTTGTGCAAAGGAAGGGGGTGGCAGCTTTGTGATGGCAATTAGGGTTACCGCTTAATCTTTATATGTAATTGTAATAATCACATTCCACACCCTAGGTAATCAACATTTAATACTCTTGGTCAATTAGCAATTAATTACCAACAGTACTTGCAGTTTTTCTAATTAGCATTTAATCAGATAAACTTATAAATGTTTGGGTGAAGTTATTGTACAAAGTGTATTTTTGTTACAAAGTGTGAGAAGACACAATAAGGCTAAAAAACACAAAAAAATTAATATCTCACAATCTAAATCGAATTTAAAAAAGGTACTTCGGAGCCTCTGTTCCTCTCGTTATCCTCTTTTAGAAAAAAATAAAAAATAATAATTTTTTTCATTGTGTCTTTCATAATGACACAATGAAGTAATTGTGTCTTTCATAAATGACACAATAAAAAAACGTTAATTTTTTTTATTTTTTTAAATTTTTCGTTTATTTTTTTCTTAGTGAGGACGACTAGGGGAACAAAAGCTTCGAATTACTTTTTTGAAATTCGATTTAGATTGTGAGATATAATTTGTTTGTGTTTTTTTGACTCATTGTGTCTTCTCACACTTTGTAGCAAAAATACACTTTGTATTTAAACTTTTTTCTAAATATTTAATATTTTATTTAAATTTTAAATCATTTAACCCATTGATTATTTAATTATTCAATTTAATAATTAGCTAATGATTATTTCGTTAATTAATCAAACATAGTTCATTTTAATTTGTGTTTTGTAAACTATATCGTATAACAATTAGACGTTAATAATTCATCATTGTCTGAAATGTAACTCTTTATTTCGTACCTTGATAGCAACGTTGATATTAGTGATGATCGTATACCTAGTATTTTCAAGGGAATCAAAACATAAAAGTTCTCAATCTTTTTTTAGTTCTCATATAATCAAACATAAAAGTTCTCAATCTTTTTTTAGTTCTCATATGAACCTTTCATGTATGTATGATTGTTAGGCATGTAAGGTTTGGGTGTAAAACCAGCGAAAACACGTGTTTATATTAAAAGCATAATAAAAACACATATCGCCTCTAAAACCGGGTGTTATGCTCCTAAGAACGACATGCTCTCTAAAACACACCTTACTTAATATATCTATTAATAATTTATAACTAGTTATTTAACTCGTTATGATTTGCGACGGTATCGTGTGTGACACACTAAGGTATATACTACAACCGAACCAGCTTGTTTATGAGTAAATTTATGTCGACATGTAGAGCAAATCAGTAACTTGAATTTATACCGTTGAATGAATATTGTTTATATTTGACTCGATTCTTTTCCTTATAAAATTTTGTCAAAACATAGATCAATTCAAAATAGACATAAAAAGCACGTATAACGGCGCCATGTGAAAATTAATAAAGTAGAAATTACAAAATTACGTTGAAACGTACATAAAAGTTAGCACGGAAACATTTTATATTCGATCAAACTTATGTCTGAACAAATTTACCTTAGAACGTAGACGAACGTTAAAATGTGAACTATCTCAAAGCGTATATTAAAATATGCATAGAAAATACGAACGTAAGAAATTAGTTTTTTTTAACATAAATTTTAGAAACTTAGTAGGTCAATGTGACATTTTACAAAGTTCTTTCAATGTGTTAGGGGTGAAAAAGTAAAAGTTATAACTTGATAGACGACAAAGGCTGGTGGAAGTATTAAACCAATCATTCTTTACAACACGAACAAAGTCTTTATGTAAACAAATGAGATATAGCGAGTGTATTTACAATAGGTGAAACTCTAGGTACAAAAATAGAAGTGGCATATTGTGGCAAATCAACTTTAGGCTTTAATTAATAATTTATTATTAGATATGCTTTAGCACACTCATGGAAGAGCATTCATACTATGTATTTTTATCCTTACAGTCAGCCTCGCTTTTTCCTTTTTATGATGTCAAATTGGTTACCAATGAAAGGTCCCAAAGGTGAACCTCTCGACTTCCGGTTGTTTTCTAGATTGAAGTAGTATTTTGTCGTTCCGAAAGAAGTCACTATCAAAGAGCTCGCCCTAGTGAAGTACCAAAGGTGCACTCAACCCGATGAGTAAGAATGGGTTTGTGCTTGAATTTCGGTATGATGTTTTTCGAGGGAAGTATGACTCTTATTGACTCCTTATTCTTATAATTATATTAAAAATTATTATCTTTTTTCTTCTTTTTAATTAAATTTTTTATACTTTTATCATTAATTTTTCTTTCTTCTTCACTCACACTAAATTTTAAAAAATATAAACGGTGAACAACATCTTACTTAATATATAAATAATCAATAAAATTTTTTGTTTTCTTTACTCGCGACCACTCATAACCATTCCTTATAAAATGTAAGACACATTCATAAATATATAAAAACTTTGATGTAAACGCTCTAAAATAAATTAAAGAGCCTTTATATTATTTAAATAAAAGGAGGCAAATTCATTCCCTTACATATAAATAAAGTACCTTTCTATTTGGTGATTTGTTCCAACTTCCAAGAATAGCTTGTCAAATAGAACACGATCCTCTTAAATTTGTTCTAAAGTTATTTAATAAAGTTTTGCACACTATACTATAACGATTATTGAAAAGAAAGTTATTTTTCTTTTAAATAAAAAACTGAAAATTTTAACTATACAAAGTTCTTTTGATAAAATCAAAAATAACCCCAATAATAAGGTAATTAAGTTTAATATGTTGGTAAAATTTTAATTTCTTTTAACTAAAAAGTATAATAATAAATTTAAGTCATCGATCTTATAAATCAATAGTTGTATTTAGATTATAGGAAACATTTGTTATAGAGCTAATTTAGGTATTGCTACATTTGTTGGCTTATTTAAAGTTTCCTCACTTTTTTATTTGTTCGTAATTTATATACAAAATATATTTTTTATAAAAAGTATACTATAAAAATAAGCGTTTGTTTATCTTTAAAACGAATACAATATCATTATGTAAAAGTTGAAAAAATATGTTTTTCAGCTCATATGATTTCTGCTAATCATTATGTCTTTTCGTCAATTATTGTATTTTTTCGTACACTATTATGTTTTCTAAAATTATTAATTATAAAAAAATATTGATGAAATAATATTGTGATGTATATCTAGTATATAAAACATAATGATAAAATAACATGATAATTAATTAAATATATTAAACCAATGATTAAAAACATAAAATGATATAAAACGTAAATCATAATAATAAGATGTCTTTTTCTATTTGTCATTGTATTTTCTGAACATGTGAGTTTTGAAAAATGCATTTACGAAATGATATAATTATGTATTTTTAATTGTAAAATACAATGATAAAACAACAATAATATAATATTAATATATAAAAAATAAAGATAAAAATAACATAAAACGAGTTAAAATGTAAAACCATATGATGAACATATATAACAAATGATAAAAAAATATTTGACAAATAACATGACATATTTAACATCATCACTTGGCGTATTAGACACAGTGACCTGATATATTAAACATAATTATTTGACGTATTTAGCACAATAACCAAAATATATTCTTTATAGAAATAATAGAAGAAAACATGCCAAACTAAAATCTTTCTTAGTGTTTATAATTAAATATTATATCTACTATAATCATACCCTAATATGTTTACAGTTAATAAGAAAAAGAATAGAGTAACTACAAATTGTGTCCTTTATTAATATATGAAATTGCATGATATGTTCTTTAGTTTTAATAATTACATACGATGTCCTTTTATTGAAAGATTTGCACATATTTTGTCCTTTACACTAACTATAATCTAAATATACAGTTAAGTCGCTTATGTGCCCCCTCACATGAGGGTATTTTATCATTTTTTTCACGTCTAATATATTAAAAAATTATAAAAATAAAAAGTTTAAATGAAAAAAGAAAATTAAAAGATATCAGACCGTTAGATAAGTCGGTGAAATCAATCACTCTTGGTGTGTGTTCATTCGACTAATTGTCAAAACTTTTAATGATAACAACCTCCAATAACATTTACTAAAGTAAAAAATCTAAGTCACCAATCATTTAAAAGGGCGAGAAATCAACAATAAACATCAAAAAATGCACGTATATACTTTATAAACTACTCACACCAACAAATAATAAAACATCAATAAGGAACACAAACTTGAAGATTACTTATGATTCTTTGAATTATTTATATAATTTTAAAAGCAAGAAAATGAACTATGAGTCGTTAATCACACAACAACATAAGCCAGAAATTCAAAAAGCGACGAAATACAAAAAAATGAATTAGGAATTTTAATCTTACTATCATTGTTTGTTCGAGTTCAAATGATTTCAATGGTGTGTGAGATGTTGTAGGTGGTGAAGATGATCGGTATTGTGCTATCAAATAGAGGGAGATGATGGATTTAATGATATTGAACGTAAGAGGAACGGGGTTCATTGACTTACCCAACGGTCCGATATCTTTTAATTTTATATTTCATATAAAAATTTATTTTTTATTTCTTTAATATATTAGATGTGGAAACAAAATAACAAAAATGCATCTCATGTGAGAGATGCATAACTGAGTTAACTGTACATTTAACTGAAAGTTAGTGTAAAGGAGAATAGATGTGCACATATTTTTTAAAAAAAATATTAGATGTAATTATTAAAATTAAAAAACATACCATGTAATTTCGTGTATTAATAAAATACATAATTTACTCAAAAGAATAACACAAGACCATCCCGGTGATAATCTGCTTTACCTCTATATAAAAGATGAAAGATGGACGGCTAAGATTTTACCAGTATATGTGTAGGTTGTTAATAACGATAGAATAATCAGCAGCTCTTTTTGTAAAAATAGAATAATTAACGTTTCATTATAATTCTATTATTAAAGAAATTTTATATATGATAACGTATCATGGTCATTTATTATATATAGCATACCATGTTATATATAAATTTAATCTTTACTCAAACAAACTATGTATTATAGAGAACTAAATTAGTTTTACGCAATTGAATTTTAATAATCTACGCTATGATTTATTGGCTAATAATAATCTGTATTATCAATTTGATCAAGATTATAACTTTTATTTTCGTTGTCACGAATAATCATACTATTATAATCATTTAATGACTTAGACTTGATTTCTCTTGATTTTGTTCAGAATGATGATTGTGAATGAAATAGTGAACCATACAAACGAACAAGTCTAGCAAATCATAACTCATCAAAATAACACATGTATATTAATGGTTAAAATATACATGATTCAAAAGTATAGAATTTTATCAAAAATTTATAGTGATTCATAAAAAAAATCATCGATAATGACTCCTCAAAAAAACAATAAAAAATATTGTACATGAAATTTTGTTTCAATATATAAAACAAACAAACGTAAACAAAGAACTTAAATAAACGAACATACATGAACTAATATAAACGAAAGTTCACAAACGTAAATGAACTAACAAAATATGTGTTCATGTTCGTTTGTTTAATTAAACAAACATAAATTTTTTTGTTCGTGTTCGTTAGATTAATTAAATAAACAAATATAAAAGAACTTACTGTCGAACAGTTCATGAATATTCGATTCATTTATAGACATAGATAAACATATTGTTCCAAAGGGTTATCTAAACCATTTACCCATTTATATGAGTGATTGACAATTTGAATGATCGACAATTTGAAGCGCAAATGATCCGAACAAGTTTGCATCCTTGTACAAGGGTGTTAAGGGTATGAAGTCCAAAAATAAATTAACTTTCTAAACTATACGTGATAAATTATGTTTGGTGAATTACATATAGGTTAGGGTTCAAATGTAAATTAAAAGAAATTAAAAAACTTTTAAAATTAAATCTAAGCCTTTGATTTTGTTAATATCTATGGTTCGAATATTTTGAATAAAAAAGTAATTATGTGTACTTGTGTGAGAGCTTTTTCAACATCATCTAAACCATGGATCTTTAAATCTTAATTAAATTAGACTTAGATTAATTTAAAAATTATTTTATTTTCTCTTGGTTTTCAAATAAACTTACCCATCACAAATAAATAAATTATAATTGATACATCTTTTTACTATATAAAAGCATAGTTAAAAATTTACTTAAATCACAACAACACATGCACATTTTCATATTCAAAATATCTACTATTCATTGAATGTAATTATATATGAACTTAAAATTGATATACACATGCAGCCTTAATGCCTTATACACATCAAACTTATACATATATGTATGAAACTCAACTAAATCTAGCCTTTATGTTTTAGACTACGAGGTACGGACCCTTCTTCACTCCTCTCCATTTTCAACGTCACGTTACACTACATTCCACTATGCAAATAAATTTACGTTAGAAACTAATTTATCCTAGGTTTGCTTTTAAAAATGTTAAAAGAGCTTCATTATTTATTTAATTATGTGAAATAAGTCATTTGCTTTAGTAATTTTATTTTGTTTATTGTTACAATAATTATCATCGTACGAATGAATTTTGTTTCTGTATATAAATTTTATTTCAAGAGTCTTTTTACTTGTCGTATATAGTATTCGAAACCTACGAATTGGCCTTGTATATCATGAAACTAAAATTAATCTTATTAAACTCCACTAAACATTATAAACCATATATAGTTTCATAACAGTTTTTTGATGGATTACTTATAGTTGCTAGAAGAGACGTACATGTAAGCAATTGTTGCGTATGCAACATATTATTAATATGCCTCTCCAAACAAACACCATGTGTAACAACAATGGTGGTGGCCTCTCATTAAACCACATACTATATTCATCACCCCCTATATAATATACATACACAATAATAAACAACACTAATCAACCCCATCAAAATCTTGATAAAACCCTCTAGTTTTCAAGAAACATATTCACTTCAATGGCTCTTCAATGGCTAAGTTTAGTTGGTACAATTTGGCTTCAATCCATAAGTGCAACAAACTCAAACTTTCCAGCTTATTCTTCTCAGCTCAAGCTTCTTCTTTCACTCTCACAGCTTCAGCTCAATAACTTAGCTTTTGCTTCTGATGCTGGAAAAATTTGGTTTTGTATCGGGCATCGCGGCGGTTTATCTCCCCCTTGGGTCGTTCTTTTGATCGGTTCGACACTCGGGTTCATCGGCTATGGTGTTCAGTATCTTTTTCTTTTAGCTGATAAAGCTTCCACCTTGCCATACTATCTTGTTTTTCTACTAACAGTTTTGGCTGGAAACAGCATTTGTTGGATCAATACGGTTTGTTATGTGATCGCGATACAAAATTTCCCGTTTGATCGACAACTAGCGGTCGGGCTATCAACAAGCTATCAAGGTTTAACTGCAAAGATTTACTCAGATGTGGTTAATATGGTTTTTAACTCATCATCATCAATGCAAAAGGCAAAATCATATCTTTTGTTAAATTGCATTTTACCCCTTGTAGTTTGCTTGATCGCCTCACCGCTAATTCGAGTGATGAAAACTCCAAGATCCGGAGATTATCAGGTGGGTTTCTTGTAATCTTCGCGATCACCATGTTTACGGGAGCTTATGCCGTGATCACAAGCCTGGGATCAAGAAATGGACTGGGCACGGCGCCAGCTGTCTTGATCGGCATGTGCGTGTTCTTGGTGGCGCCATTAGTGGTTCCATTGATGGAGAAGCTAAGAGAAAGAATGGAGAACAAATGCTTGTTAAGAAGCCATGGGAAGAGGGTGTGTGATGAGAGTAGCATGGGGGAGGAAAATGGAGGGGTGGTGAATGAACATGGGGTGAAAGATGAAGGGTTGTTTGTGAATGATGTTGAAGAGATGGGGGTGAAAGTAATGGTAAAAAGATTGAACTTTTGGTTGTATTTCTTTGTGTATATGTTTGGTGCAACAATTGGGATGGTGTATTTGAACAATTTGGGGCAAATTGTAGAGTCACGTGGGAGTTCAAAGACTTCTTCTTTGGTGTCATTGGCTTCTTCTTTTGGTTTCTTTGGTCGCATCTTTCCTTGTTTCCTTGACTACCATATCTCAAGGTATCTTCTTGTTTTTCATTTGCATTTCATAAATAAGGTTCGGGTTGAGTTCGGTTATAGACTGAACAGATGTATAGCTAAACCTATAACTGGTGTTTGGTTTTTCAGATTTTCATAACCAATCAGTTTCGGTTATTTGAAAAATGGTTTGGTTAAACGTTGATTCTAAATGTGGGTTGATTCAAGATCATTTTATTAAATACACACAATTATTTTCCGAGTTAGATGAAAAATTAGAAAACGTGTTGATTTATAAAAAGATAACATAAGCAAGTAATTTGTTACTTATAAAAAGATTGTAACACAACCTTTAACAATTATATACTATATTATTTATATAAAAATATATGAAGTGGGTTTTAATGGCGATTCGTTTCAATATTATAGTTATCACATGATGATGATGATGAACGACCAATAAAAATTAGTTATTAGAAAATGATAATTAAGTGATTGGTTTTTCAAATGGTTTAGTTATTTCGGTTTGTTTTCCCCGATTATGTTTTGATTTTTCGGCCATTATCATCCTTAATCAATATGTTCTGGTTAAGGTAAAATATTAAATAAAGAGATTAATGAACATAAAACAAGAAGACGTGCTTAAACAACTAATATATACCAAATTTTCTTTATTCTTAATTTTAAAAACCCGACTCAATTTCATAACGAACTATATAGAACAAGAGTACGATCAGTGATTCTTTAACCCTTCAAAGTGCTAGCAAATCTCTTTGTTTCTTGCTCCTCAAATTGCCGGTTTATAGATTAGTTAAGACGAATATAAGTTTTTATCTTGTGACATGACCATAGCTTAAAAGTTGTGATTTCTGTCACTCATTATAGATCGATATATGAGTCATCTCAAAATTAAATCAACAATAATTAAAGGTAAATATAATAATAGAGAAAATGAATAAATTGGTACATTTAACTTCAAGATTATTGTGAGGCTACTAATGTATATGTTATAATTCAGTATCGTGGAAATGATTAACCTTACAATTTAGAATCCCAAAAAGGTGGTGTACGTACATGCATTATTGTGACATTTAATGTTGATATGGAATGTTATGGTTGAAGATAAATTCAAACCTAAGTCCGATTCGAGCTACCAAATTTGGTGCTCATTTATTTCACTTCAATAAGAGTACAATATGAAACATAAAATGTACACTTTACAAGATATAAACATAATATGATATTTACATGATTATAAACGTAATAAAACTAACAAAAATATTTGTATACGTTTACAGGGCGAACTACAAGGTTTCAAGACCAGCTTTGATATCACTAATGATGGTGCCAATGTCCGCATCTTTCTTCTTGCTCCTCAACAACAATAACCTTTGTCTTTACATTAGCACGGCCACCATTGGCATATGCACGGGTGCCATAACCTCTATGTCTGTGTCAACCACTGCCGAGCTTTTCGGGGCCAAGAACTTTGGTGTGAACCATAACATTGTGGTTGCTAATATCCCAATAGGTTCATTGTTGTTTGGAAACATGGCGGCATTACTTTATCGCGAGCAAGCACTTGCAAACGACAATGGAAAATGCATGGGCATCAAATGTTATCAAACAAGTTTCATAATTTGGGGTTCCCTTTGTTTCCTAGGGACATTTTAGCCATAATTCTTCACTCAAGATCTAGAAAGGCTTAAAAATACGTTTTTACATTCTAATTCTAATCTTATCTTTGATAACACATGCAATACAAAACAAATTTTAAGTAGAACCACGGGAACCACGGGAACCACATGTATCTATGCATAGCTATAATGAGAGAGTGTAGTAGTTTGTCACATAATCAATTTATGTATTATAAATGAAAAAAATACAAGTTTATTATAAGGTTCTCATAGTTATTATATTTAAAGATGGTTTTTGTATCGAATAGTAAGTTTTTTATACACGTGTGTGTAAATATTTATTTAACATATCTATGCATACGTCTATACTGTTTTTATGTTTTTTTAATCAAGCTAGAGTTTAGTATACATTTCTATCGTTCGTTGAAAAGATGAATAGGAAAGACTTTGTTTGGTCGATAACCTCATTTGACAAGAATCAAGTTGTTATAGAAAGAAGTATCATAAACGTAAACATATTAGAATTTTCACATGGTTGGGGAAATGTGGCCTAATTAACATGTGATATTAAGAGTGACTTGTTTTTGTTGGTCTTACTTGTATTTGAGACTTAGGATTGGTCATATATTTCAATGTAGTATAGAAAATGAGAAAATAAGAAGCTTATACTTTATTCTAAATACGTATGTCAAAGAATATATATTTGTATATATAAACTTACTAGATCGTCATATGATGTTTCACAAGGCTGCAACTTCGTGTTATTTTCAGCTTCATAAATATTACCACATGATTAAGTACGAGATGCTAAAACTGACCCGACCCGACAATCACATACTACCCGGCTGAAACTATAACAACTTATTTTTTTTGGTAACATGCACATTGGTTTATATTTTTGTCTATTTCTTAGTAGAAAGTAAAGTTTAACATAAGATAAAGATTTAACATAAGTAGAAAGTAATTTTTTTAAAATAATGCAAAATTATTAAAAAAATACATACAATGAATTTGATGTGTTTAGTGTAAACTTTTATCAAACGCTATTTTTATAATGAAGTTTTTTTTTAATTATATAAGCATAAATTTATTAGCCAAAAATGAAAGAAACAAACTACCAATGAGAAGCCTTTCTGAACCTTCACGTGTAAATTTTATACTCAATACATATTTGAAGAAAAAAATTAAAACAAGATATATGAACTTAAAGAACTTTGAAGTTTAATCCGTCGCGTAGAAGCCACAACTTTCAACCTTTCTTTTGTTACATGTCCAAATCAACTTTGATTACCATAAAAGATAAAGTTACATATTTAAGTAAATATTATATTACATAATCCTTTTAGGGCACTTAAATTACATATCATATTATACTTCTATTTGTAACCCATGAGGATGGGCAGTGATTTACAAGTTTTAAGCTTTTATGTACAAATCGTTTCTCCATGTTAAATTACGAGTTAAATTGCTTCATTGGTTACTAGAGCATTCATAATCCATATCCAGGGGCGGACCTACCCCCATGGGAGGGGGGCGGCCGCCCACCCTAATTTTTTTTATGTTAATATACGCTCCTTTCTCGGCGCTCATATCATATTATACTTCTATTTGTAACCCATGAGGATGGGCAGTGCGTTTACCAGTTTTAATCGTTTATGTACAAATCGTTA